>JAKZET010000178.1:0-16485 GCA_023653495.1 Melastoma candidum
GTTTTCCCCACAACAGTAATCCCTCCCGAGTAAGGCACTGAAACACGGCTTTCTGTCGATGACAAAGAGGAAGTATTTTTTGTGTGTACCCACTCGGAGTTTAGAGGAAACCACGCCTAAACAGGACGAGGTGATCCCGTTAAATCCGCCGACCCTTATATCGGTCTCTTTAAGTTCGCCTATGTCATCCCTAGGCTTTTATAAGCCTCAAGGGGGAGCAAATTAATAGTTGCTTCGTTATCAACAAGAACGGGGCGCATCGCCACATTGTTGATCACCGTCCGAATATGGAGTGGGAACATATGTTGCCGTAATATGAGGCTCTTTTAGCCACCCAATTCGGAAGTTACGTGGTATTTCAACGTCAACACTATGGTTATAGTGTAGCGTCAATCAACCTTTTGCTTGATCATCGTCCTTCTTAGCGAATTTGGCCGGTAGCATGAGAACATTGCAACTAGACCCATTCGCCTCGGGTAGGGTCCCGAATTGGATTGGGTTATAGTCGCTCAGCGAATTGGATGCGAGGTCACTCTCACTCGATTCCTTAGTTTTTTTAAATATTTGATACCGCTATTTTGGCACGTTTCTTCGTGGCTTGTCGTGCTCTCCTTTCTCATCGCTTTATAGTCTTCTCAATAGGCATCCGAGGTTCTATTCCCGTGCTTACCCTTTGCTAGGTATTCGTAGCTGGTACGATTGGGATGCAAATAAAGCGTGAGTTTTTAGGAGGTTGCAGGCGATTATCAACCTGAATAAACTCTTTTTTATGCGGATCATAACCCTTTTTGAGGTTGTCCTCAAATGGATTCTCCGAAGAGTAGGTGAATTCGGAGTCAGATAGGTTACCTGACGGTGGGTCTACCCTTTCTACCTTGATCTTCCCTTCATACGCCATACCAGCCAGCAGTAGGAAGTATTGGTTGCAACAGAGCTGGCACATCTGGGTGATGAGTACTTTGTGCGCTGCTATCGGTTTGGATCTGTAACAGAGCATATCAGTGGTCAGAAACTGGGTAATTGAAGTCCCTTCCCTCATCGCGTCCTTATTGCCTCGAGGATGATCCTTTTGCTCTAGGGTTTGCTTCGCTTGTTGAGTCCCAAGGCGGTTCCATAGCACGTCACCTGGGGAACTTCTTAGTGCAAGGGTCTTGCTCGCTTTCGGTCGTGATTCCCTATCTCATGAGTTCCTTAGGGGTATAGAGCTCTCCGTTTCTAGGAGGTAGGGTACCCTTTTGCTCTAGACACTTCTCCATGTGATGGTGCACCCTTAGACCATTGTTGATTCCAATAGCCATCTCTTCCAGACTGTTAAGATCATACCATTCTGCTTTTCTTTCACTCAACAAGTAATTTCAGAGGGTATGGCATTGGTCGGTGTTATGCGAACTGTCCATATGCCAGCGACAACGATCAGGTTATATATTTTTAAGATCAGCAGGGCACTGGAGTATCCCTTTGCTCACCAGCCTTTTGAATAGCATGTTGGCAATGATTGTTTCACCAGTCTCGGGCGATTGATTTTTGTCTCCCTGCATTCATGAAGGAGATATAGTCAGACAATTGACATCAAAAGCGTTTATGTAATCTAGGTCACCAAATGGGTGTGATTTTGTTAACGCTTGCTCTCCCGAGTCTAGGAAACTAACTCCTTAGACTCTATTAGATCTTGCACCAAGTTTCTAAACGTGATGCAGCCCTTGATGGAATGGCTATGACCCATGCCATTTACAGAAATTTTACGATTTCCCTCTTTCAGTACGAGGAAATCGATGGCCTGATTTTAGTCGGATTCGCCCATTTTGGAGCATGAATTCGAAGATTTTATCGGCCTTTACCTCATCAAAAGAGTATTTCCTCTTTTCTTGGGTTTTAAGCGAGGCTTTGGCCCGGAATATCTTCTTAGTCAACTCGTCGCAGGTTAGGGGTTGTCCATTTACGTATTATATGACGTCAACATCTACGAGTGGTTCCTATTGATAAGTCATCAGGAGCCTTGGGATCAAACTTCCTTTCGGATGAGTTTTCGCTCTAAGGAGATTCTCATATCGGATAGCCCTCCTGGCAATTCATTCCAATCCTTAAACACTTCTCCTTCTAACTTCTTCCGAAGCCGAAGGATGAGAGAATCTTGGGCAATGGCTATCAGTTCAGCTTCGGAAGTCGAAGGATGAGAGAATCTTGTATATGCCTCCAGCTTGGGGAACTTGAGGCATGACTCTAGCCGGGAAAATGGAGGTATGACTCCACCCAGGGAATGATGAGAAAAGGAGTGTAGATGATATTACCTTTTGTATGGTCATCATTGGTGATAACGAAGGCAATTTCGAAGCTTTGGTTTGAAATTTTTCACCCAATCGCCCGCGCCTTTTTCTGTAATGTAGGATGGTCATTTACCTACACAAGAGAAATGACAAACGATAGGTAAGCTCATGTAACTTGTTTCTCTTAAAGTTTGCTCATGTAAGCTCATGTAACTTGTTTCTCTTAAATCTTCGTCCATTGGAATCGAAGGTTTGACGAAATTGCTACAAGATTTTGGCTTGAAGCTTTGCCGCCCTACCACCCTCTCCTTTGTTATAGGAGTTTTGTATCATTCGTGTGAGGAGCTATTGTACCTGCCCACAAGAAAAAGACATAAACGAAATGCATTTATGTAATTTCGACTAACTTGATAAAGAGATGGATGGTTGTGTATTTATCCTTTTTTATTCCTTTTATCGGTGCTTTTTTATCCCGAGTGGCTCCTTGAGCATATAAAGGAATTCATTGATGAAGGTTGTTTCGAAAGTCTAACTTGATACCGTGACACAATTCAGATGTAATATCGTCGGAGAGCATCTGCATTTGTCACTTGTGGCAGTTCTCATCCATCCATTTACATTAAGATAGTTGCTCATCCTGAGAAGGCATGTTTGACAACGAATGGTCCTTTGTAATTTGGAGTGAATTTTCCTCTAGGATCTTTGACGCAAGATAGGATCCTTTTGAGGACAAGGTCACCCGGTTTGTATCTGACTAGCTTGACCTTCTTGTTGAATGCTCTGCACATCCGTTGTTGGTAGTATTGCATATGGTGCGCTACGACAAGTCTTTTCTCATCAATGAAGTCGAGGTGGGAGAATTGATGATTGGCCTTCTCTTCTTTGATCATGTTACTCTGAGACGAGATCCTTAAAGTCTGTAGCTTGACTTCTACCGGAATGACTGCTTGGATACCATGGACAAGTTCAAAAAGAGTTGCCCCAGTCGTAGTGCGCATTGTCGTTCGGTAAGTGAGTAGTGCGAAAGGGAGCTTTTCGTGCCAATCGTGATATGTGATTGCCATCTTTTGTAGAATCTTTTTCATATTTTTGTTGGCTGGACGGTGCAGTGAATAGTTGAACCGTTAGTTTGTTGTTGAAGTTTGAAGAAGCAGTTCTGGAACCCCATATATGACAATAATGTTCTTTTCCCGTGCTACTTTGAGAAACAAAATTGAGTACTAAACAAATTAATGTTTTTTTTCCTTGTTTCTGCCGACGATCCATTTCCATTTGGATTCCCACATTATTATCTGATTCGGTATACTCAGGGAAATCGGATTGTGGAATGATTAATGTCCACTTTCTACCATTAATTTGTAATATTTCCTACTTTATCCGAAATATTTGAAACTTCTTTGGAGGTTCATATGATGCTTTTTTTGTTTTCATGAACAATAATAGCAAAAAAAAAAAAGACGAAACTTACTCTGCAAAATAGTGAATTCTTTGCTCAACTTTACAAGAGAAAAATTGTGCACATACAAAAAAATACATATAACTCCTTAAATACATCTAAATTGTTGAAATAAATTAATAGTTTTTGTGGCCGTCACAAGGTAAAATATCATTCGAACAATTTCACATTATGTGAATAATTGTAGATCTTTACGAAATTATCGTTCGACAAAAGATTTGACCCCACGAAACTTCCATAAACGAAATTTAGACGGTTTATGAAAATTAATCATCAGATCATGACAACAACGAAATTATGCCTACGGTCAAGAAAAACGTTAAATGGATTTGTTGTTTGATGACATGGTGAGCGAATTTGTGAAGTAAAGTTTTTTAAAAAGACTTAAGCAAAAGAAAAGTGAACTGTGTGTCACTTCTTTATAGACTCTGGTCAGAAATAACGTTTCGGAGAATTCGGAGAAACAGAGCTTCACGGATGTAATAGCAGGATTGTTAACCCCTCATAGAACTTTCATGTCATGTATTCGTAGGACAATATTAATTAGTAAACGGAAAAGGAAAGATCGTGTCTTGGCATGAAATTCATGCACACGTTCATAGGGATTAGGGCATGGGATTGGATTGGATTCGATGTTACTCTTCAACATGGGAATTTCCACAGAGGAAGCTTCTTCTGCGATTCATTCGTCTCTCTTCTTCTTTCAATTATCAAATTTGTCATTACATCCATGTCTCCTCACTTCCCAATTTTACCCCATTTTCATGTACACTATTTAAATTGAATATGTACGCATCGAAACAAACATTTTGTTTTGCAATAGTTTTTCATTGGGAATGCCACCGGTGCCAAAAGAGCTCGAGCCGGATCATTCTGATAAAGCTTTTCCAATGCAGTTTTTCTCCGACGGTAAGACTCGAATTTGGAATTTCGCGGATATCGAACCTTCATGTCGTGGTTATGTCTGGATGATCATCAAAGACGAAAGTGAAATTGAGATGCCAAAGCGAAGAAGCCAATTAAACCTTCAAAGTAGAACTTGAACACAGAAGAAAATGTTATAATAAACTACTTGCAGCTAAAGGAATATTTCCATCCTCTAGCTTCAAAGGTTTGCATGCAGCAATTCCCCTAGACTTCGCAAGTTCATCGGACTCGTCTGAACTTACGAGCCAGAAACAAAAAAAAAAGCAAGAAATATAATCTCTTCATAACCCAAAGAGTATTTAAGAGAAAGAGGAAGAAGAAGAAGTGAGTCAGGAAGAAGTCGGGGAGGAAGCTCCTTTATACAGGAATTGGACATCCAATGTGGGACAAATGACAATTGGGCTTAGTGGGTCATGGGCTCAAGGCCCTTTTGAAAAACAAAATTAAAATAAAACCCAACAATTCCCCACATTTTTCAAAAGGTTTGAAAATTCTTTGGGTTCTAGAATATAAAGCATCGAAAGATCTTGACCAATAAGATATCACTTGTAGAGAAACTAGTGAAGTAAACTTCTATGAACAGAATCTCGTTTACAAGTTAGTGATCTAATGATCACTTTACATTTTCTCATTAGTTCTTATTTAACACGGCTTTGCGCAAATAGGCAGTTCGTTCATCCAATATTCATGAATTCTCTAGTAACTGAGCTACGAATTACATAGGAGCGGCCTTATCCGACATTCAGATAGGTGATTTTCATCAAGTATAACTTGCATTGAGATATACCATCAATAATGGATTTGAAAATCATTAAGAGCCTCAAGCTCAACGTCTCGTTAAAATGCATTGCAGCATCTCACACACCATAGGAATGGACTTTCATTATATGATGCTACCAGAATCATCAATGACTTGTTCTTACCTATTCATGGGATCTCCAATCACATGGGTGGGGTTACAGTCACCGATGATTTCAAATTGGCATAAGTCCCATTCCCGTCGTTGTTTCGCAGACTTGCTTTCTTCCCAACGGTTTAGTCAGAGAATTGGCCAAAGTCACTTCTGACTTCACATAATCGATCGATATCACATTTTCTTCAAGCAATTGCTTCACAATGTTGTGTCTCAACCTAATGTGTCTGCTCTTGCTACTACAATTGCAGCACGACTATCACAATGCATAAACACAAAAGGTTTTGGTTTTGTTCCTATTGGAGTCTCTGCTAAGAAGTTTCTCAACCACCCAGCCTCAGTACAAGCCAACTCCAGAGCAATAAACTATGATTCCATGGTAGACTTGGCTATTATAGTTTGTTTGGCTGATTTCTAAGCTATCGCACCACTACCTAGAGTGAATACAAATCCACCTGTGGATTTAGTCTCATTTGAATTAGAGATCCAGTTTGCATCACTGAATGCTTCTAACACTGTGGTTGAACCACTATACATGATGTCATAATTCATGGTTCCTTTGAGATATTTCATTACTCAAACCAACACAGTCCAATGTTCAGAACCTGGTTTTGAGTTTATCTGCTTATCCTACAGACAACATAAGCAATGTCCGGTCGAGAAAAATTCATTAAATGCATCAGATTCTCAATAATCTGGGCATATTTTATTTGTGAAACTGGATCTCCACGATTCTTCTTTAGATGAATCGTACCATCATAAAGAGTACTCACAGATGTCACATCAAAATTTTCAAACTTACGAAAAGGTTTCTCAACGTAATGTTCTTATGACAACATAATTCCTTTATCATTCCTTATGACACGAACTCCCAATATTACATTTGCTTCACCTAAATCCTTCATACCAAAGTTGGAGCAGAAATGCTTTTTGGTTTTCTTGACAATCTCAAGACCGGATCCAAATAGTAGCATATCATCAACATATAAGCTAATAATAATGGAATCACTACCATCAATCTTGGTACAGACACAATTATCTACTTCCATTTGCGAAAAACCATCACTCGTCAGAACTTGATCGAATTTCCCATGCCACTGTTTTGGTCCTTGCTTTAATCTATATAAGGATTTTCACAATTTACATACTTCGTGTTCCAGACCAGATACTTTCGCAACCTTCTAGTTGATTCATATAAATCTCTTCTTCAGAGTCACAACTGGGAAACGTTGTTTTAACATCCATCTGATGAATGAATAACTTATGAATGGTGGCTAGAACAAACAACAATCAAGTTGAAGAAATAATTGTCACAGGAGCAAATGTATCGAAATAATCGATATTTACTTTTTGAGTATATCTTTTTGCTACAAGTCTGGCCTTATTCTTATCCATTGAATGATCTGGGTTGAGTTTTCTTTAAAAAATCTACTCACATCCAATCGGCTTTGTACCAAGTAGTAGATCAACCAACTCCCAAGTTTTATTTTGTTTGATAGAATCAATCTCCGGTTTTATAGTTTGTCTCCATAACTCAGCTTGAAGAGAGGAAATAGCTTCTAAAAATATTGATGGATCATCATCTACTAAGTATAAAAGTCACTACTAAAAGAAGTTTCTTCTCGTAATCTCTTACTTCTTCACCTTCATTTTCTTTTACATTTGTCGTTTGAGTTGAATGAGAAATCTTCTCCGACAATGGCAAACTATGTTCAAACAATTCGGCGTTCTTGATTTCAATAATAGTGTTGTTGTCTAACACATCACTTTTCAAAACTAGAAACTTGTAGGTTGCACTATGATTGCCATAGCCGACAGACAAACAATCTAAGGCTCTTGACCCGACTTTCCTTTTCTTTGGGTCAGGTAACATCACTTTTGCCAAACACCCCCAAACTTTCAAATAACTCAAAGAAGGTTTATAACATTTCCATAACTCATGTGGCATTTTTCCCGTTTTCTAGTGAGGTATTCTATTTTGAAGAAAACAAGTAATGGGTATAACTTCTCCCTACAAGTTATCGGGTGCTGAGCTGTTAACTAGCATTGCATTCATCATTTCTTTCAAGGTTCTATTCTTTCTTTCAGCTACACCATTTGATTCAGGAGAATATGGAGGCGTTACTTCATGAATTATTCCTTCTTCCACACAAAATTCATTGAATAGAGTAAATTTAACTCCTTGATCTGTTCTAACACATTTGATCTATCTATTTAGTTGATTTTCCACCCAGCTTTATATATCAAAAATTTATTGAATGCCTCATCTTTATTTCTCAGCAAATATACTTGAGTATATCGAGAGAAATCATCAATAAACGTGGCATAATATTTTTACCACCTCGATTCATTGTTTGTTTGAGGTTGCCTAAGTCTGTGTGGGTTAAGTTCAAAATTTTTGTTTCTTGTTTAACATAAAATGGACTTTTCTTGGATAACTTAGCTTCAAAACATATTTCACACTTATTCAATGTTGTGTTGTTGATGTTCTTTATGAGACCCATTGAATGCATCTTTTTTAGATAGCCACAATTCACATGGCCTAGTCTAGCGTGCCACAAATCAACAGAGTCAATTAAGTAAGTAGAAGAAACACTTGCATTTCCATTAAGAACATCAGCAACATTGAGGCTAAATAATCCTTGACTACAATATCCCTTGCCTACAAACACATTATTCTTAGTCATTACGATCTTATCTTATTCGAATGACCCGTTAATTCCCAACCTTTCCCTGCAGTGACACTGATACCAGGTTTGCTCTCATATCAGGGACATGCAGAACCTCACTCAAAGATAGAGTCTTGGCACATGTGACCTTTAAAAGAACTTCTCATTTTCCCAAAACCTCAGTATTTTTGGAGTCACCAAGATAAATAAACTCTTCACCATCCCCCACAGATGTGTAGGAGGTAAAAGCATTTCTGCTTGCACAAATGTGTCCTGTAGCACCAGAGTGTATTATCCATTCATTCACATTGGCAAAAAGGTAAGCTTGAGAAATGACTGTAGCAATGATATCATCTACCTCAGCCAGATTAGCCATTGGCTTAGCAGGATTGTCACTTCTCATTCTCTTCCTACATTGAGTAGCATCATGCCCAGGTTTTTCACAAACGAAGCATCATTTCTTAAAGTTGGAATTATTGGGTTGCGCTTGTAGTCAGGCTTTGCATGCCTTTTCTTGAAGCATTAGATTAGTTAGTAGGATTGTCACTTCTCATTCTCTTCCTACATTGAGTAGCATCATGCCCAGGTTTTTCACAAACGAAGCATCCTTTCTTAAAGTTGGAATTATTGGGTTGCGCTTGTAGTCAGGCTTTGCATGCCTTTTCTTGAAGCATTAGATTAGTTTCCTGAACAAGATTTGCTTTTGATGAGAGATGTCTAGCTCTTCCAGGTTGTATTTCCTTTCGATTAGTCTCTTCTATGATAACGTGAATAATGAGAGCAGCAAGAGACATCTGTTTGTATTTGTGCTTCAACTGCTGCTTGTAGTCATTCCATAACGTAGGTAGATTTTCAATCAATAGACCTGCAACAAAAACTTCAGGAAGGATGATATTTTTCGATTTTGGGTTCCTTCACTAGTTTGTGATATTTGTTTATCTGAGATCGAATATCTTTATCCTCTGGCATCTCCGATCGACAATATCTTCCTATTGTAAACTTTTGTCGACTTACTCCTCAATAGTGTATTTGAGAATCGTGAACTCCCATATCTCTTTAGCTTCATTATAAGTCACATAGACATCAAACAGTTTGTTTGAGAGATAGTCGATTATAGTATGACGACACACTTTGTTAGCTTGAGTCCATGTAGTCAATTGTTTTGAATCCATTGTGTTGTCTGTTTTGGATCGGACAATGCAAAAGCCACTCCATGGATATCCAAGATATACGATATTCATTCCTGCCATCTCTTAAAGTTATTGTCACCGAACACCTCAATTTTGGAGACGTCAGGAAAAGGCTTCGCATAATGAGTAGATGGAATGAGAGAAGTAACGGGTTGAGCAGAGTTTGATGTATTTATTCCGGATTCAATCGCATTTTGTGCCTCCACTAATATTGGCAGACCAGTTGCGGTATAAGAAGAATCATCCTTATGGCTGTTGAATAATATGATAGGATGACCCTCAAAGACAGAAGAGAAATTGAGGTGCCAAAGTAGAAACTGAACACAGAAGAAAATGTTATAATAAACTACTTGCGTCGTGTTCAAAGAAAACTGAGCTACATGTGGCAATTTCCCAGAATTCGCAAGTTTATCCGACTTGTGTGCATTCCACGAGCCACGAACAAATAAAATAAGAACTAGAATCTCTTTATAAGCCAAAGAGAATTTAAGAGAAAGGGGGAGAAGAAGGAAGAAGTGAGCCACGAAGAAGAGGTGGAATCTCGTATTCGAATCCGAGACTTCCTTAAGCGAATTCAAACTCCTTACACTTGGACCAACCCCGTATTGGGTACATATTTTGTATTTTGGTGACACTATCATGTATTAGATTGATTTTGATAGACATAGAGGGAATATTATTTGATTTGAGTCTATCAAACATTCCGAAACAATGAATGAAAACCTTGTAGTATAGATTCATTGATATTTAATCATTGTTTAAATTGTTTTTTTCTAAAAACCATATGCTAAGGTCTTTCCATCATTGAACGGTTCAAACCACCCTTTAGGGAGTTTTTATTATTTTGGAATTCGAGCAATTGATTGACTTTTATTGATCGAAGGACTCAACGATAGAATTTGCTTTTTATTTACTAGTCAAATTCATCAATGTCAATATCATGACGCGATTTCCTCGACTTAAAAAAATACAAGTTTAAACTTTTGTACCCATGAAAAAGTCGAGATGCTCTTTTCATAATCTTAAATATAAATTAATTTCCTGAAAATATTGTAATGATTGCGTATCTTACTTGACATGCCGTATCACTTTTTTAATAAACAGAAATGTCAACGAAACGTAAAAATAATTCATCAAGGGGAAAAATAATTCTTTGCTTGGGCAAGTAGTAGGCACGCCTTTTTCAGTTTTCTCGGTGGAGATTTCCATATATTCAGCAACCTCATCGCTCTTCTCTTCTGCTAATTCCCTCCACATGGAGAACACCAAAGCAAGCAACAGCCATGTAGAAATTGACTCAACAGAATTCGAATACGATGTTTACTTGAGCTTTTGCTGGGAAGATACTCGATACGGCATTGTGGATGTTCTGTACAAGTGGATGAAGCACTCAGGGATTCGCGTGTTTGGGGATGACATGGATCTTCGTCCTGGCTATGGAATTGGGAGCAAATTTGTACGAGTCATCAACTCCTCCAAGATAGTCGTCGTCGTCTTCTCCAGGAACTATGTGTACAGTACAAGGTGTCTACAGGAGCTTGCAATGATTATGGATAAGCAACGAGTGAACGCCCCCAAAAAGTTCATCTTGCCAATCTTTTACGGTGTACGTCCTCATGAAGTAAGGCTTGGTACGAATATCTACAGGACGGACATAGATAAACACCGGCGACTGTTCGAAGATGAAAGAGTGCATGAGTGGAAGGAAGCTCTGGTGAAGGCTGGTTCTTTATGCGGTTTCGACATTTCCAAGTTTCAAGGGTACGTCTATTATAGACATATGGCTGTATAAAGGTCAAAAGGTTAAACTCTCGTTGATGGGATTTTCGTGATTTTGGACATGTCAGAGCGGATATCGGACTACTGTTCGGATATGTTGGATCGCTGTATGTACATGTGCGTTCAAAATTCATACATGTTGATTCACCGTTAAAATATGTGGGCTAGTTTTTAGACATGTCATTGCACTGTTAATCAAAATATTTAAATTGAAAGCCATGGTACTAATACCTAAAGAACGCTGGCAGCTTGCTTAACACATGCAAGTCGAATGAAAAAAATTTGGCTTTACCTTACATTTGAAATTTTCAATTTTTTTTTAGTTCCTCATCCTCTATTTGAATATAAACCCAATCCTGAATCTCTGATATTTGTTAAAGGAGCAGCGAAGGCATGTTTGCTATGGATATTATTCCGTCAATTTTGGGAGCACTCGGGGTCGAGAATCAAGTGGAAGAAGTGATGAAACTGGTGGATTTTGGATCACAGGAAGTACGATTGGTAGTGGTGCACGGCATCGGTGATATTGGGAAGACAATGCTTGCAAAAGTGGTCTTCAACAGAATCTCTCATTATTTTGATGAAGCAACCTTTGTCTCTAATGTGCGAGAATCAATAAAAACCTATGGTGGCATTGTGGAGCTGCGAAAGAAGTTATTGCTCGACATTCTCGGCGTTATACCATATGATGATATCACTCATATTAGAAATACATTGCGATTTAAAAGGGTCATAATCATTCTAGATGATGTGGATGACATAAATCAAATCGAGCAATTGGTTGGAAGCTGTGATTGGTTTGGACTAGGAAGTAGAATTATCGTAACGACTAGAAATAGAAATATAGCCTCCAGCATGGTGGAATCTCAAGCTGGCAGAAATATAACTAGAGCTTGTGTATTCGAAATGAAGGAAATAAGTGAGGACCGTTCTCTTCAGCTCTTCAGTAGACATGCCTGTGGCTGTGATGTGCCTCCCCTTGACTACATGGACTTATCAAAAGAGCTTGTGAAAGTAACTGGAAATAGCCCTTTGGCTTTAACAGAACTCGGGAGGAATTTACGTGGTCAAAGCATATCATCTTGGGTTAACAAACTAGAAAAACTAAAGTGCGAGGTCCTTCTAATCCAAGGGACTACAAAAATATCTGCAGCAGATAAAAAGTCTGTGGAGAGGACAGATGAGGTAAGAAGCAACCCCTGGAAGTTGATTTGATTGTGTTTGATCGTGTCATCTGAAAGACATAGAGCTAATATTTGTTATGATTTTAGGCTGCAAAGAAATTTTATCACAATGTCGCTTCTTTCTGGTTTCCACCAATCATGTGAAATTTTTCTTCTTGTTGTTTTTCCAATTTTTACCAATATTTCTTATGATTTACAGGTACCAGACATTATGGAAAAAATGGAAGAAAGTGACAAAGAACACTTTGGAGACCTCGATTTATCTTTGAAAGAGATGCAGCTTGCTGCTATAAATCATATTATTGGCATCGACCATCAAGTTTCGGGCTTAATTGAGTCTGCTAATAGGGGCATTGATGGAGTGTTGATGATAGGAATCTGTCAGACTACAAAAACTTGCCAGGGCAGCAGTACACGGGGAGTTGGATCAACAACTCTCGCGAAGGCTGTCTATAGCCGCGTCTCCTCTCAATTTGATGCTTGTTGCTTTCTTGAAGACATTGCAGAAGCAATAGCCCCACATGGAGGCATTCGACCCCTACAGTTTAAGTTGATACACGACATCTTTGGGGTGGTAGAAATCGAAGATGACACCTCCTATGAGGACGCGTTTGAGGTTTTTAAAGAGGTACTTCACCAAATGAAAGTTTTAATCGCCCTCGATGGCGTGGAAGACGTCTCTCATATCACAAATTTCATCGGAAAGGAGCTAAAGAGTTGCCTAGGCTTGGGAAGCTGGATAATAGTCACCAGCAGAGGAAGCAATGTGATTACAGCGCCTCTTGGAGCCGATTTGGTCATATACAAGTCTGTTAATTTGATGGAGAGAAAGGTCGCTGTTGAACTTTTCAACTGGCATGCGTTTGGGAAGGAATATTTCGAAACTGAATGCAGTGAATTTGTGGAGCCTATAGTCGGTAAATTGCTGGGATGCCCACTCCTTATTGAATTCGTAGGTTCACTTCTACATGGTGAAGATGTACAAGCATTTGAAAAGTTGTCCAAGTTGCAACTTACTTCGGATTTTTGGGAGGAATATCAGTACTTCATGGAGAGCTAGATCGAATGCAGAAGCAAATATTTCTTGATGTTGCATGCTTTGCCGCTAATGAAGATGTTCGGACTGCAAAATATATGTGGCATGAGTGGCTAAGTTGGTACTCGGGTAACATCTTGATGCCCTTTGCGAAAGTAGGTGTGGATGATCGATTGTGGATGCATAGCTCTCTAAGACGTTTTGGACTGGAACTTATGGATGAGAACAAAAATTCAGGAATACCAAGTCACGTATATGACCACCAATCGGCCATGGACATACTAAAGAATGAAAGGGTAAAGATATCCTTTAGTATTTAATGTTGTTTTTACTTTGCGATAAAGAAGTTGTTTGTTAATCTGATTCTTTGCTATATTTGACGCCTACACAGGGGACAGAGAAAATTGAAGCTCTTTGTCTAGGCTTTGATGATAAAACGTCCGAAGAGTTTACGGAGAAGAACTTCCACAAAATGTCAGAGCTCAGATTTCTTAGATTAGATTCTGCTGTTATCACTGGAGACTTCAGAGGTGTTTTCCAAAAATTAAGGTGGCTCCAATGGCGAAGGTGCCGCAGAGACATTGAAGCAACTGATATTGATACAAAGGACTTGCTAATTCTAGACCTGTCGGGAAGTGCCATTACAGAAGACTGGAAAGGTTGGGAAAATATCACCTTGATAAATGTTAAAGTCCTGAACCTTTCAGGTTGCATGGATATACTCCTCACTCCTAACTTCAGTAAATCACCCAAATTGGAAAGGTTGATCCTGGAAGGATGCGCACGCTTGGTGCACATCGATCCTTCCATTGGCACTTTGAAGCACTTGGTGTATCTGAACCTAAAATCCTGCCAAGAGTTGAACATATTGCCCCAAGAATTGGGGGAATTGGTGGCTCTGAGAGAGCTTCTGATTGATGGTACGGGTGTTGAGGAGATTCCTGATATAGGGGAACTGTTAAACCTTGAAATTCTTAGCTGTCTCGGTTGCATCCGGCTAACGCGCCTCCCCGACTCCATTGGGAAGCTAAAAAGACTTCAGAAGCTGTCCATAAGGGACTGCCGGAGAGTACAGCAACTGCCAAAGTCCATCGGGGAAGTGGAGGACAGTTCCCTAGTTGAGTTGGATATATCCAGGACCGGGATTGCAGAACTCGAAAACACGATTTCCAAATTGCAATCTTTGAAGGTGCTGAGGATGGATTCTTGCTTCATAAGCAAGCTACCCAGCGACATCAAACACTTGACCTCTCTCGAAGAATTGCATGCCTCCCGCTGCAGGAATCTGAAAGAAATCCCTCCACAGATCGGCGAACTGAAAAATCTACGAATTTGGGAACTGCGACACGCGAGTATTTCTGCTCTGCCAGTGGAGGTGAGTAATTTGGACAAACTTGAGATGCTGGACATCAGTCATTGTGACAAGCTCGAGCAACCACCGCGACTTCCCTCGAAGGTCGTGTGCATATGGAGCCAGAACTGACGTACAAAGTCAATGTGGCCCACTGCGATGTTGTACCTAAAGAAATACGGACGGGTTTGATAAAAATATCCGCAATTTGCTACTTGATCAATGGATTTAACATATCAAAGGTCGACCTCCTTCTTCGTAATGCATTCCCTACTTGATTTAATCATGAAAAATTGGAAAAAACTATTTAATAATTTATGTCCCTAATCAAATTTTCACTAAAATAATGTCAAGTTTGGGGGTAAAAGACACTCGCAAAATGTATAATTCTTCAACCAAATTGTGCGTTGCTTCCCTCGTCATTTCCCTGACTTCGTTTCCAGATCCATCTTTTCCCAGCTGGTCATTGGATCGGGCACTTCCCAACTCAACCCTGTTAAAATTAACCCAACACCACATTCTCCAGAAGCCTCACGAACCCTTCCAAAGATCACTCGAAAAAATCAAAACTAAGACTCGAAAAGTTGCAGCATAGTCAAGAAGCATCGAGGGGGAGGTAGGTAGAAATTTTATGAGGTTAAAGATAGGGCTCGGTGGTAAAAGAATTATAAGGCCACAATTAGGGAGACGTGGCTTTAACTTCTTGTCTTCAGTTAGGCCATCCCTCCGATTGTAAATCAATTCATCCAAAGTAGAAGTAAGAGAGTTACGAGACATAGTGGTCTCCTCTCCCAATGATCCTTCCTTCTGAAGTCAAGAAGTAGTAATATGAGTCTCCATCCTCTCTTCTCCTTAGCATTTCTCTCAAATATTATTGCAGAAGTCCCTCGTAACGAAGTTTTGTCTCTTTCAAACCCTGGGCGATGGCTTCCGGAGCTCATCCTAAGGGCACCTTTCCCTTTCCATCGTCCAGTAGGGCGCTCCCTAAGCTCATCATCAGGTCCGGTGCCGTGTTTTTGCTTGACATGACTCACCGCCTTTAATTTTATTTAGTTCCTACATCCGCGGTTCAAAATAGCTTGCAGAGGAAATAATTGAGTTTTGAAATGTATCAGTATTTATCGGCCCTCGAAGGACAAAACATAGGTAAGCTCAACCAGAAATCTGTATGGGTCGCGAGGAGAGACCGCCTGTTAGAAGACAATATGTACAAGATTTTGACGACGACGTAATACCAAGCTTTATATTGGACACACACAGACTGGGATGTTAGTGTATGCACTTATGTGCCAAGACACTTTAATGTATTTATGGATAAATAATTAATAACGGCGAGTATTTGTCATTGATTAGTTTACTTTTCTGCACGTAAAATTATTAATGATAAAGTCCCACAGATTAATGAGTATATTAATCTGAAATAGTCCGTGATCGGATAGATGTTTAGAGGGGACATGGACATATAGATTATCGCTAAGTGTAACTGAGGTCAAGATAGACCAAGGGATAATATATCTAAGGTATACTTAGGGGTACCCTAAGATTAGGGTTACTGGACACGACCCATTTAAGAGGATACCACATATTAAACATCATTGGTCAATCCTTTTTATGAACAAGTGTAACTGATCTTTTGACTTGAGACCTTCATTTATTCTATGCATGGAGTTTGCGCACTTTGACGTCGTTAAAAGCAATCTTTAACTGGATTGTGAG
>JAKZET010000183.1:0-11102 GCA_023653495.1 Melastoma candidum
AACTTTGCGTAAGTTGTGCGCGGGGTTCCTCATTGTGCACATGAACCCATTACAACGAAAGGGACCCGAATGTCGAATGTAGAACTCTAATTTTGAATAGTTTGGGAAACATTTGGGGATCATTTTGGCTTCGGAAAATGCAAGTTCGTAAGCACCAAGGATCGAAGCATGGGGGAGGCACAACTTTACGTACGTTGGGCGCGGGGTTCCTTATTGTGCACAAGAACTCATTCCAACGAAAGGGACCCGAATGTCGAATGTAGAACTCCAATTTTAAATAGTTTGGGAAACATTTGGGGATCATTTATGCATAGGAAATTCAAGTTCGGAAGCACGAAAGTTCGGAGCATGCGGGATGCACAACAATGCGTAAGTAGTGCGCAGGGTTTCTCATTTTGCACATGAACTCATTCCAACGAATGGGTCCCGAATGTCGAATGTAGAACTCTAATTTTGAATAGTTTGGGAAGCATTTGCTGTTCATTTAGGCTTCGAGCATTCAAGTTAGGAATCACGAATGTTCGGAGCATGCGCGATGCACAACGTTGCGTAAGTTGTGCGCGGGGTTCCTCATTGTGCACATGAACTCATTCCAACGAAAGGGACCCCAATGTCGAATGTAGAACTCAAATTTTGAATAGTTTGGGAAACATTTGGGGGTCGTTTAGGCTTCGGAAAATGCAAGTTCGGATGCACCAAGGTTAGAAGCATGCGGGATGCACAATTTTGCGTAAGTTGTGCGCGGGGTTCCTCATTGTGCACATGAACTCATTCCAACGAAAGGGACCCGAATGTCGAATGTAGGACTCTAATTTTGAATAGTTTGGAAAACATTTGGGGATCATTTAGGCTTCGGAAAATGCAAGTTCGGAGCATGCGGGGTGCACAACTTTGCGTAAGTTTCGCGCGGGGTTTCTCATTGCGCTCATGGGCTCATTCCAACGATATGGACCCGAATGTCGAATATAGAACTCCAATTTTAAAAAGTTTGGGAAACATTTTGGGATTATTTAGGCTTCTAAAAATGCAAGTTCGGAAGCACCAAAGTTTAGAGCATGCGGGATGCACAACAATGCGTAAGTAGTGCGCTGGGTTTCTCATTGGGCTCATATGCTCATTCCAACAATATGTACCCGAATCTCAGATGATTAACTGTTGTTTTGAATAGTTTGGGAACTACTTAGAGATCGTTTTGGGTTTGAAAAATGCCTGTTCGGAAGCACGAAGGTTCGGAGCAAGCGGGATGCACACCTTTGCGCAAGTTGTGCACGGGGTTTCTCATTGTGCACATGAAGTCATTCCAAGGAAACGGACCTAAATCTCAAATGAATAACCCCTGTTTTGAATAGTTTGGGAAACATTTGGGGATTGATTTGGCTTCGAAACAATCAAGTTTGGAAGCACGAATGTTCAGAGCATGCGGGATGCACAACTTTGCGTAAGTTGTGCGCGGGGTTCCTCATTGTGCACATCAACTCATTCCAACGAAAGGGACCCGAATGTCGAATGTAGAACCCTAATTTTGAATAGTCTGGGAAACATTTGGGGATCATTTAGGCTTTGAAAAATGCAAGTTTGGAAGAACCAAGGCTCGGAGCATGCGGGATGCACAACTTTGCGTAAGTTATGCGCGGGGTTCCTCATTGTGCACATGAACTCATTCCAATGAAAGGGATCCGAATGTCCAATGTAGAACTCTAATTTTGAATAGTTTGGAAAATATTTGGGGATCATTTAGGATTCGAAAAATGCAAGTTCTGAAGCACCAAGTTTCGAAGCATGCGGGATGCACAACTTTGCGTAAGTTGTGCGCGGGGTTCCTCACGGTGCACATGAACTCAGTCCAACGAACGGGACCCGACTGTCGAATGTAGAACTCCAATTTTAAATAGTTTGGTAAACATTTGGGGAACTTTTAGTCTTCGAAAATTCAAGTTTGGAAGCACGAAAGTTCGGAGCATGCGGGATGCACAACAATGTGTAAGTAGTGCGCGGGGTTTCTCATTGTGCTCATGAACTCATTCCAACGAAAAGGACCCAAATGTCGAATGTAGAACTCCAATTTTGAATAGTTTGGGAAACATTTGGTGATCGTTTAGGCTTCGGAAAATGCAAGTTCGGAAGCACCAAGGTTAGAAGCATGCGAGATGCACAATTTTGCGTAAGTTGTGCGCGGGGTTCCTCATTGTGCACATGAACTCATTCCAACGAAAGGGACCCGAATGTCGAATGTATAACTCTAATTTTGAATAGTTTGGGAAACATTTGGGGATCATTTAGGCTTCGGAGCATTCAAGTTAGGAAGCACGAATGTTCGGAGCTTGCGAGATGTACAACTTTGCGTAAGTTGTGCGCATGGTTCGTCATTGTGCACATGAACTCATTCCAACGAAAGGGGGACCCGAATGTCGAATGTATAACTCAAATTTTGAATAGTTTGGGAAACATTTGGCCATCATTTAGGCTTCGAAAAATGCAAGTTCGGAAGCACCCAGGTTCGAAGCATGCGGGATGCACAACTTTGCATAAGTTGTACGCGGGGTTCCTCATTGTGCACAAGAACTCATTCCAACGAAAAGGACCCGAATGTCGAATGTAGAACACCAATTTTGAATAGTTTGGGAAATATTTGGGGATCATTTAGGCTTCGGAAATTCATGTTTGGAAGCACGAAAGTTCGGAGCATGCGGGATTCACAACAATGCGTAAGTAGTGTGCGGGGTTTCTCATTGTGTTCATGAGCTCATTCCAACGATATGGACCCGCATCTCAGTTGAATAACTATTGTTATGAATAGTTTAAGAACCATTTGGGGATCGTTTTGGGTTCGGAAAATGCATGTTCGGAAGCACGAATGTTCGGAGCATGTGGGATGCACTCCTTTGCGTAAGTTGTGCTCGGGGTTTCTCATTGTGCGCATGAACTCATTCCAAGGAAACGGACCTGAATCTCGAATGAATAACCCATGTTTTGAATAATTTGGGTAAGATGTGTAGATAGTTTCGGCTTTGGAACATTCAAGTTCGGAAGCGCGAATGTTCGGAGCATGCGGGATGCACAACTTTGCGTAAGTTGTGCGCGGGGTTCCTCATTGTGCACATCAACTCATTCCAACGAACGGGACCCGAATGACGAATGTAGAACTCTAATTCTGAATAGATTGGAAAATATTTGGGAAACATTTAGGCTTTGAAAAATGCAAGTTCGGAAGAACCAAAGTTCAGAGCAAGTGCGATGCAGAGCTTTGCGTAAGTTGTGCGCGGGGTTCCTCATTGTGCGCGTGAACTCATTCTAACGAAAGGGACCCGAATGTCGAACGTACAACTCTAATTCTGAATAGTTTGGTAAACATTTGCGGATCATTTAGGCTTTGGAAAATGTATGTTCGGAAGAACCAAGGTTCGTAGCATGCGAGATGCACAACTTTGCGTAAGTTGTGCGCGGGGTTCCTCATTGTGCAGATGAACTCATTCTAACGGAAGGGACCCGAACGTTGAAAGTAGAACTCGAATTTTGAATTGTTTGGGAAATATTTAGCAATCATTTAGGCTTCGGAAGCACCAAGGTTCAATGCGTGCGGGATGCACAACTTTGCGTAGGTTGTGCGCGGGGTTTCTCATTGTGCACAAGAACTCATTCCAACGAAAGGGACCCAAATGCCGAATGTAGAACTCCAATTGTGAATAGTTTGACAAGACATTTGGGGATCAATTCGGCTTCGAAAATACAAGTCGGAAGCACGAAAGTATGCGGGATGCACCTCAACGCATAAGTAGTGCGCGCGGTTTCTCATTGTGCACATGAACTCATTCCACTGAAAGGGACCCGAATGTCGAATATAGAACTCCAATTTTGATTTGTTTGGGAAACACTTGGGGATCATTTTGGCTTCACAATATGCAGGTTCGGAAGCACCAAGGTTCGAAACATGCGCGATGCCCAACTTTGCGGAAGTTGTGCGCGGGGTTCCTCATTGTGCACATGAACTCATTCCAACGAAAGGGACCCGAATGTCGAATGTAGAACACCAATTTTGAATAGTTTGAGTAATATTTGGGGATCATTTGGGCTTCGAAAAATGAATGTTCGGAAGCACGAAAGTGCGGACCATGCGGGATGCCCAACAATGCGTAAGTAGTGCGCGGGGCTTCTCATTGTGCACATGAACTCATTCCAACGAAAGGAACCCGAGTGTCGAATGCAGAACTCCAATTTTGAATAGTTTGGGAAATATTTGGGGATCATTTAGGCTTCGAAATATGCAAGTTCGGAAGCACCAAGGTTCGAAGCATGCGGGATGCACAACTTTGCGTAAGTTGTGCGTGGGGTTCCTCATTGTGCTCATGAACTCATTCCAACGAAAAGGACCCGAATGTCGAATGTAGAACACCAATTTTGAATAGTTTGGGAAACATTTGGGGATCATTTGGGGTTCGAAAAATGCAAGTTCAGAAGCACGAAAGTTCGGAGCATACGAGATGCACAACAATGCGTAAGTAAGTAGTTCGCGGGGTTTCTCATTGTGCACATGACCTCATTCCGACGATATGGACCCGATTCTCAGATGAATAACTGTTGTTATGAATAGTTTGAGAACTATTTGGGGATCGTTTTGGGTTAGGAAAATGCATGTTCGAATGCACGAATGTTCGGAGCAAGCGGGATGTACAACTTTGCGTAAGCTATGCGCGGGGTTCCTCTTTGTTCACATGAACCCATTCCAACGAAATGGACCCGAATCTCGAATGTATAACTCCTGGACTGAATAGTTTGGGAGACATTTGGGGATCTTTTTTGCTTAGAAAAATGCAAGTTTGGAAGCACGAAAGTTCGGAGCCTGCGGGATGCTCACCTTTGCGTAAGTTGTGCATGGGGTTTCTCAATGTGCGCATGAACTCATTCCAAGGAAACGGACCTGAATCACGAATGAATAACCCTTCTTTTGAATAGTTTGGGAAAAATTTGGGGATTGTTTTGGCCTCGGAATATTCAACTTCGGAAGCACGAATGTTCGGAGCTTTGCGGGATGCACAACTTTGCATAAGTTGTGTGCGGGGTTCCTCATTGTGCACATGAACTCATTCCAAAGAAAGGGACACGAACATCGAATGTAGAACTCTAACTTTGAGTAGTTTGGAAAACATTTGGGGATCATTTGGGATTCGAAAAATGCATGTTCGGAAGCACCAAGGTTCGGGGCATGCGGGATGCACAACATTGCGTAAGTTGTGCGCGGGGTTTCTCATTGTGCTCATGGGCTCATTCCAACGATATGCACCCGAATCTCAGATGAATAACTGTTGTTATGAATAGTTTGGGAACTATTTGAGGATCGTTTTGGGTTCGAAAAATGCATGTTATGGTGCACGAAGGATGGGAGCGAGCGGGATGTACAACTTTGCGTAAGCTGTGCGCGGGGTTCCTCATTGTTAACGAGAACCCATTACAACGAAATGGACCCGAATCTTGAATGTAGAACTCTTGTATTAAATAGTTTGTGAGATATTTGGGGATCGTTTAAGGTACGGAAAATGCAAATTTCGAAGCACGAAAGTTCGGACCCTTCCGGGACGCACACCTTTGCGTAAGTTGTGCACGGGGTTTCTCATTTTGTGCACGAACTCATTCCAACGAAATGGACTTGAATCTCGAATGAATATCCCTTGTTTTGAATAGTTTGGGAAACATTTGGGATTGTTTTGGCTTCGGAACATTCAAGTTCGGAAGCACGAAAGTTCGGAGCCTGCGGGAAGCACTGCTTTGCGTAAGTTGTGCACGGGGTTTGTTTTGGCTTTGGAACATTAACGTTCGGAAGCACGAATGTTCGGAGCATACGGGATGCACAACTTTGCGTAAGTTGTGCGCGGGGTTCCTCATTGTGCACATGAACTCATTTCAATGAAAGGGACCCGAATGTCGAATGTAAAACTCAAATTTTGAATCGTTTGGGAAATATTTGGGGATCGTTTAGGCTTCGAAAAATGTAAGTTCGGAAGCACCAAGGTTCGGAGCATGCGGGATACACAACTTTGTGTAAGTTGTACGCGGGGTTCCTCATTGTGCACTTGAACTCATTCCAACGAAAGGGGCCTGAATGTCGAATGTAGAACTCTAATTTTGAATAGTTGGGGAAACATTTGGGGTTTGTTTTGGCTTCAAAAAATGTAAGTTCAGAGCATGCGGGATGCACAACTTTGCGCAAATTGTGCGCGGGGTTCGTCATTTCGCACATGAACTCATTCCAACGAAAGGCCCCCGAAGGTCGAATGTAGAACTCTAATTTTGAATCATTTGGGAAATATTTGGGGAACTTTTAGGCTTCGAAAAATGCAAGTTCGGAAGCACCAAAGTTCGGAGCATGCGGGATGCACAACTTTGCGTAAGTTGTACGCGGGATTCCTCATCGTGCACTTGAACTCATTCCAACGAAAGGGACCCGAATATCAAATGTACAACTTTAATTTTGAATAGTTTGGGAAACATTTGGGGATCATTTAGGCTTCCCAAAATGCAAGTTCGGAAGCACGAAAGTTCGGAGCATGCGGGATGCACAACATTGCGTAAGTTGTGCGCGGGGTTTCTCATTGTGCTCATGGGCTCAATCCAACGATGTGGACCCGAATCTCAGATGAATAACTGTTGTTATGAATAGTTTGGGAACAATTTGGGGATCGTTTTGGGTTCGGAAAATGTATGTTCGGAAGCACGAATGTTCGGAGCATGCGGGATGTACCACTTTGCGTAAGCTATGCGCGGGGTTCCTCATTGTTGACATGAACCGATTCCAACGAAACGGACCCGAATTTCGAATGTATATCTCTTGTATTGAATAGTTTGGGACACATTTGGGGATCGTTTAGGCTTCGAAAAATGAAAGTTTGGAAGCACGAAAGTTCGGAGCTTACGGGATGCACAACTTTGCGTAAGTTGCGCACGGGGTTCCTAATTGTGCTCACGAACTCATTCCAACGAAATGGACCTGAATCTTGTAAGAAAAACCCTTGTTTTCAATTGTTTGGGAAATATTTGGAGATTGTTTTATCTTCGGAATATTCAAGTTTGGATGCACGAATGTTCAGAGCATGCGGGATGCACAACTTTGCATAAGTTGTGCGCGGGGTTCCTCATTGGGCGCACGAACTCATTCCAACGAAAGGGACCCGAATGTCAAATATAGAACTCCAATTTTGAATCATTTAGGAAACATTTGGGGATCATTTAGGCTTCGAAAAATATAAGCTCGGAGGCACCAGGCTTCGGAGCATGCAGGATGCACAACTTTGCGTAAGTTGTGCGCGGGGTTCCTCATTGTGCACATGAACTCGTTCCAACGAAAGGAACCTGAATGTCGAGTGTAGAACTCTAATTTTGAATAGTTTGGGAAATATTTGGGGATCATTTAGGCTTCGAAAAATGCATGTTCGGAAGCATGAAAGTTCGGATCATGCGGGATGCACAACATTGCGTAAGTTGTGCATGGCGTTTCTCATTGTGCACATGGGATCATTCTAACGAAATGGACCCGATTCTCAGATGAATAACAGTTGTTATGAATAGTTTGGGAACTATTTGGGGATCGTTTTGGGTTCGAAAAATGCATGTTCGGAAGCACGAAAGTTCGGAGCCTGCGGGATGCGTACCTTTGCGTAAGTTGTGCACGGGGTTTCTCATTGTACGCAAGAACTCATTCCAAGGAAACGGACCTGATTCTCGAATGAATAACCCTTGTTTTGAGTAGTTTGGGAAACATTTGGGGATTGTTTTGGCTTTGGAATATTCAAGTTCGGAAGAACGAATGTTCGGAGCATGTGCGATGCACAACTTTGCGTAAGTTGTGCGCGGGGTTCCTCATTGTGCACATGAACTCATTCCTACGAAAGAGAGCCGAATGTCTAATGTAGAACTCTAATTTTGAATCGTTGGGGTAACATTTGGGGATCATTTAGGCTTCAAAAAAAGCAAGTTCGGAGCATGCGGGACGCACAACTTTGCGCAAATTGTGCGCGGGGTTCGTCATTGGGCACATGTACTCATTCCAACGAAAGGGACCCGAATGTCGAATGTAGAACTCCAATTTTGAATAGTTTGGGAACCATTTAAGGTTCATTTAGGCTTCGAAAAATGCTAGTTCGGAAGCACGAAAGTTCGGAGCATGCGGGATGCACAACATCGCATAAGTTGTGCACGGGGTTTCTCATTTTGCTGACGGGCTCATTCCAACGATATGGATCCGAATCTCAGACGAATAACTGTTGTTATGAATAGTTTGGGAACAATTTGGGGATCGTTTTGGGTTCGGAAAATGCATGTTCGGATACACGAATGTTTGGAGCATGCGGGATGTACAACTTTGCGTAAGCTGTGCGCGGAGTTCCACATTGTTCACAAGAACCCATTCCAACGAAATGGACCCGAATCTCGAATGTATAACTCTTGTATTGAATAGTTTGGGAGACATGTGGGGATCGTTTAGGCTTCGAAAAATGCAAGTTTGGAAGCACGAAAGTTCGGAGCCTGCGGGATGTACACCTTTGCGTATGTTGTGCGCGGGGTTCCTCATTGTGCACATGAAGTCATTCCAATGGAAGGGACCCGAATATCGAATGTAAAACTCTAAGTTTGAATCGTTTGGGAAACATTTAGGGATCATTTAGGCTTCGCAAAATGTAAGTTCGGAAGCACCACGGTTCGGAGCATGCGGGATGCACAACGTTGCGTAAGTTGTACGCGGGGTTCCTGTGCACATGAACTCATTCCAACGAAAGGAACCCAAATGTCGAATGTAGAACTCCAATTTTGCATAGTTTGGAAGCATTTGGGGATCATTTAGGCTTTGAAAAATGCAAGTTCGGAAGCACGAAAGTTCGGACAATGCAGGATGCACAACATTGCGTATGTTGTGCGCGGGGTTTCTCATTGTGCTCATGCGCTCATTCCAACGATATGGACCCAAATCTCAGATGAATAACTGTTGTTATGAATAGTTTGGGAACTATTTGGGGATCGTTTTGGGTTCGGAAAATGCATCTTCGGAAGCACGAATGTTCGGAGCATGCGGGATGTACAACTTTGCGTAAGCTGTGCCTGGGGTTCCTCATTGTTCGCATGAACCCATTCCAACGAAATGGACCCGAATCTCGAATGTAGAACTCTTGTATTGAATAGTTTGGGAGACATTTGGGGGTCGTTTAGGCTTTGAAAAATGCAAGTTTAGAAGCACGAATGTTCGGAGCCTGCGGTATGCACACCTTTGCGTAAGTTGTGCACGGGGTTTCTCATTGTGCGCACGAACTCATTCCAGCGAAACGGACCTGAATCACGAATGAAAAACCCTTGTTTGAAATAGTTTAGGAAACATTTGGGGATTTTTTTGGCTTCCGAACATTCAAGTTCGGAAGCACGAATGTTCGGAGCATGCGGGCTGCACCTCTTTGCGTGAGTCGTGCACGGGGTTCCTCGTTTTGCACATGAACTCATTCCAACGAAAGGGACCCGAATTTCGAATGTAGAACTCTAATTTTGAATCGTTTGGGAAACATTTGAGGATCATTTTGGCTTTAGAAAATGTAAGTCCAGAAGCACCAAGGTTCGGAGCATGCGGGATGAACAACTTTGCGTAAGTTGTGCGCAGGGTTCCTCATTATGCACATGAACACGTTCCAACGAAAGGGTCCCGAATGTTGAATGTAGAACTCTAATTTTGAATCGATTGGGAAACATTTGGGGATTGTTTAGGCTTCGGAACATTCATGTTCGGAAGCACGAATATTCGGAGCATGCGTGATGCACAACTTTGCGCAAATTGTACGCGGGGTTCGTCATTGTGCACATGAACTCATTCCAACGAAAGGGACTCGAATGTCGAATGCTGAACTCCAATTTTGAATAGTTTGGAAAACATTTGGGGATCATTTAGGCTTCGAAAAATACAAGTTCGGAAGCGCGAAAGTTCGGAGCATGCGCGATGCACAACATTGCGTTCGCTGTGCACGGGGTTTCTAGTTGTGCTCATGGGCTCATTCTAACGATATGGACCCGAATCTCGAATGTATAACTCTTGTATTGAATAGTTTGGGAACTATTTGGGGATCGTTTTGGGTTTGAAAAATCCATGTTCGGAAGCACGAATGTTTGGAGCATGCGGGATGCACAACTTTGCGTATGTTGTGTGCGGGGTTCCTCATTGTGTACTTGAAGTCATTCCAATGAAAGGGACTCGAATATCGAATGTAAAACTCTAATTTTGAATCGTTTGGGAAACATTTGGGGATCATTTAGGCTTCGCAAAATGTAAGTTCGGAAGCACCAAGGTTCGGAGCATGCGGGATGCATAACGTTGCGTAAGTTGTACGCGGGGTTCCTGTGCACATGAACTCATTCCAATGAAAGGAACCCGAATGTCGAATGTAGAACTCCAATTTTGCATAGTTTGGGAAACATTTGGGGATCATTTAAGCTTTGAAAAATGCAAGTTCGGAAGCACGAAAGTTCGGACAATGCAGGATGAACAACATTGCGTATGTTGTGCGCGGGGTTTCTCATTGTGCTCATGGGCTCATTCCAACGATATGTACCCGAATCTCATATGAATAACTGTTATTATGAATGGTTTAGGAATATTTGGGCATCGTTTTGGGTTCGAAAAATGCATCTTTGGAAGCACGAATGTTCGGAGCATGCGGGATGTACAACTTTGCGTAAGCTGTGCGCGGGGTTCCTCATTGTTCACATGAACCCATTCCAACGAAATGGACCCGAATCACGAATGTATAACTCTTGTATTGAATAGTTTGGGACACATTTGGGGGTCGTTTAGGCTTCGAAAAATGCAAGTTTAGAAGCACGAATGTTCGGAGCCTGCGGTATGCACACCTTTGCGTAAGTTCGGAAGCACGAATGTTCGGAGCGTGCGGGCTGCACCACTTTCGTGAGTCGTGCACGGGGTTCCTCGTTCTGCACATGAACTCATTCCGACGAAAGGGACCCGAATGTCGAATGTAGAACTCTAATTTTGAATCGTTTGGGAAACATTTGGGGATCATTTATGCTTTAGAAAATGTAAGATCGGAAGCACCAAGGTTCGGAGCATGCGGGAAGCACAA
>JAKZET010000186.1:0-24235 GCA_023653495.1 Melastoma candidum
TTAAAACTAAATAAAATAAGTCGGAGTGAGACTTACGAGGCGTTGTGTAGCCCGTTGATGTCGATCTTCCGCAATGTCGGAAATGATGTCCCTTGGTAATGAATTCCTCGTTACATTATGTGTTGCATTTATCCGAGTCCTCGGCCGAATATTCATGCAAAGTAAAAAATATAAGAGACAAAATCGAAATGGTGAGTTTCAGTTAAATTTATCAAATTTAACTGTAAAGGGAGTAAGTGATGTCTTACCTGGTGGGAGTAATTGAGATTTTGACTCTTGAGTTATTTCGAATGTATAATCGTAATGAACAAAACTTATGGCAGCTAATGGTAAACAACGGTCATAATGTGAAATGTTTTTAAAGAAAATATTTTTAATATGATATAAAATTAGATATAACATGAATTAGAAAATCCAAATTTGATTTCTAAATGAGAGGAATGGTCCACACATCAAAGTTCTGTCATGTCGAAAACTATAACAATATAATAAGTCAAATTGAAATCAAACCGCACAAATAATAATAATAATAATAATGATAATAATAATAATAATAATAAGGCAAAGGAAGAACACTTACCTGCGTGTTTGGGAGAACAGAGTAAGAGGTCCTGAACCCACAGCTCGATCGCGGTGTTGAGGGCGACGTGGTGCCGGTGATGAATCCAAGGGCAGGCTCGACCGAATTTGGGCTGGTCGTGCGGTGATTTGCTCGGGCGAAACACGGCTGGCCAGGTTAGGGCTCGGATGGAGGGTGGTCGGCTGGGTCGTGGCTCGACAAAGCATGGGAGGGACTGATTTGGGATCCCGAGAGGAGAAGTGAATGATGCTGCCGCGGGACGGTGAAGTCGAGGGAAGATGATCGGCCCTCGTCGTCGGAGTCGAGAGAGAAATAGGAGGCTTGAATATGGGATTAGCGGGGTCGGCTCTCGGGGAGATGATGCCATTGTCGTTCTTGTTTGCGGCCGTGGCGTGGCTGTGTGGTGGCGGCGAAAAGATGGGATTGGCGCACCAGGAATGAGACGAGGCTGACGCAACGCCCGGATTGGCGGTTAGACCTTGGCTCGTAGGCACCGAAGAGGGAAAAGCCAAGGAGCGACCGGATCTGGTCACCGAGGTGTGGTGTCGACTTGTAAGACTACTTTGGGCGTGGGTCGACGGTGACGGGGGTTGATCACCTGGGTTGGCGGAGCCGTGGCTTCGTCGAGACGAGTCCATGGAGAGGTGTTCTTGGTCAATAGGAGAGGACTGAAAAGTCCGGGGACCGGTGTTCTCTCTATCGCTGTGGCCGTAGAATGGGGCTTCTACTGGAATTTGAGTGGCGGCTATTTGGGATTCTGGGGAGTTGGGATTGCCGTTGTGCGGTCCCGCTGCGGCATACCTTGGGACACCGAGGAGTTGGGAATTTCGTTGTGAAATGAGCTCGGGTGCTCGAGTTCTTGATTGTCACCCGTTGTCTTTGCAAGCTGCTCAGAGAGATGGAGGATCCGTCGGTATCCATGTTCTTGTGCAGAATGAATTACGGTGAGTTATTGTTGTTGATGCGGCTGAAGGAGAGTTGCCACGAGTTGGACTGAAACCGGTGCGAATTTGGGGGACTTTGGCCAGGGTCATTTGTGACGGATTACTGGGCAGCGAAGACATCGTTCAATCTGTTGTTGGCTGGGAATGTCGAACCTTTGGTGGGAGGCTTTGACTCCTTGGGCGTCCTGGTTGTTGCAGGTTGGGCAAACTGAACAGAGCGGGAGGCACCGCTTGTGGCTGTTTTCATGGAGGGTTGCATGTCTGAGGTCTGTGTTGTCCGGATGGTTGTGGAGGTTCCTCCCCTGTTTAAAGGAGTGAAGAAGGAAGGGAGAAAAACCATGGCTTCCTCAGTCTCTTCCTCTCCCCCCTGGAAGAAAGATCGATCCCCCAGGAATTTGGTAAGTCTTTTGTAACTGTTCTCCCGTGCCTTTTCTTCTTCTTCTTCTTTTATATCCCTCGATTCTCTTCAACCGAAACTTGTGATTGGTTTCCTTTTCTTTGATTTGGGCTGTGGGCTTAACTAGCCTTCCACTTTGGGTCGGGCTTGTATATGGTTGTAATTGGTTATGCATTTGTTGGCCAGGATGAGGCTGGTTAACCGTAACTATGTCAGAAGGCTTGTTAATACTGACATTGGAAGGGTGGCGAGCTGTTCACAAAGGTCACAAAGGGGAGGCTCAGAGAGGACGAAGGCAGGTGCCACTTTCAGCAGCTGATCAGCGCTGTGGATTTCTGTCATAATCATGGGGTCTTGCACCGGGAGGAACCTCTGGTTCTAAAAAAAGTTCATGCTGCTTGTGCGGCTGTGAGAGATCAAGACTGAAGCTGGAGGGGATCGCTGCTTGGCAGAGGATGAGCAGCCTGGTTGGCGACAGAACCTGCTGCTGAAGTTGCTGGTGCGCGCGTCCAGTAGGTGGTGGTCTGGAGTTGACAGGTGAGAACGACTTGTGGTAGGTTTGATTGTCGTTGTTTGATGTTGATGCTGTTGTATTTGTTGACCGTTTTGCGGCAGTGATGATTCCAATCTGTTGGGTGCTGGGTTGTTTTCCTCCTTGGGTCTTCTTTTGGGGTCGGCCATTGGTTCTACACCGAAAATAGGACGGAGCTGCTGCCACCGGTGCTGACGGTCTTTGGAGGGAGATACTGCCAAGAGGAGTCGAGAGCCAACGCTGCGATGATCCGGCGGCCGACATTGATACAAGCTGGATGCTCTCCGATTAGACTTTATGTAAAGTTCGCCTGCACCGAATTTTTGGTGACCGCGTCGTGCTATTTACGACATTGTAATTCACGCTTATTTGAGGTATTACACTAAAGTACAGGACATCTTCCTGCATTGAGAATAATATGCACCCTATCACATGCTTTCTCTTTGAACCCTATCACTCATAGCCTGTACTGTATACAGCTATGCTCACACTTTGGCAACACACAGCTGTCATCAAATACAAAAATATATGTTTTTTATGAGTCTTCAACCAATGAGTTCCACTAGCCTACAACAACGTGCTTAACTTCATTTTGTATTTTGTAAGAATAAAAAATGAGAAAACTCAAATAGTGCCAAACAACTTTCCCACATGGCTATTTCTGCTCTATTGAAAAAGCAACTAAAGTTACTGATAAAAAAAAAGCAACTGAAGCTTTTGGGAAAGCTCGCAACAAGTTTGTCAAACAACTTGCAGATTGCAAAAGGTACTTCCAACCCATGAACACCCAAAATAGCAACCAAACTTTTATAAATTTGAAGCAAGCATCATATAATCATTACTGCCGCAAAAAGCAATAAAACGAACTAAACATCGGCGCGTGAAACTGCACTCCTTGATATGGTACAAGACGTGGAAATGTAAATCTTAGTAGTCCATAAAATTAAGGAGATACCAATGAGGTATTTGAGATGTACCTTCGCTTTCTGACAGCAAATAATAGAGGCAGAGACAATTTCATTCACGTTGTTCTCGTCGTTTGCAATTGTTTTCAAGTTTATAGCAGTAACCACTACAGGATGGAATTTAAAGATAAAGGTTTATAAAAGACCGTCCTCAGTTCCTCTCAAGTTCGCCGGAAATTTCGTTGTCGTTTCTCTTCGTATGAAGTCAATAGAGTAAGTCAATTAAAAATTTTGGCTTGATGAAAACGACGAGTAAGGAAATAAGCCTCACCTGCCTGCCTGCCTGCCTGCTGCTTCTCATCAGTCAATTTACCATGGAAGGCAAAATCTCGGCCTCCGCTACTACGGCTACTACTACTGCCAAGCCACTCTCCACGGAGAATGTCGATTTGCTCCTCGACTCTGTGGACGCCTTCCTGTTGGACTGCGACGGTCTTACTTTTCATTTGACTGTTTACTCTTCTAGCGAGCTTGGTCAACACGCCCTTAGCTTTCTTCGAATCTCGTTTCCTTGCTCGTTAGGTGTTATATGGCACAATAATGTTCTCCTCGATGGTGTCGCTGCTACGCTGCACTTCCTGCGCTTGATGGTATGCAAAATGGTTTGATTGCCAGTCGATTGATTGCCCAGGGAGCTTCTTTTAGTCTTTCCTAATGTCCCAGGGGAAGAGGTTGTTTTTCGTGACGAATAATTCGAATAGATCGAGGAGGCAGAACTACGAGAGGTTCGAGTCACACGGAATATCAGTCAGCGAGGTTTGCAGTGCTGATCAAGTCTTTCTTACTTTCCCCTTGACTTGATCATAAGGTTTACAAGACTTGGTTTCGCCACCTCAATTTCAGGAGGAGATATTTTCGTCGTCTTATGCTGTCGCAATGTACCTTGCCATCAATAACTTTCCTTCGGATAAGAGGGTGAGTTGTGAGGATCCAGTCCAACAGGTTTATTATTAACCCTTACTGTTCGGTTTCTGTGTCCGAGTCAGCAGATATATGTGATTGGACCAGGGGGAATCCTGGAAGACCTTAAGCTCGTAGGGTATAATGGTTTCGAAGGACCGGTATGAATGAACTTTCTCAGCCGTGCTGATTCAAGAATCTCGAGCAACTGAGTTGGAATCATATCCCTGTTAGCACCACGAAATAACTTCTCGTAAAAAATGGTTGTTTTGTAGGATGACGACATGAGCACCGAAAAGCCGATATCAGGCTATAGCTTAGAAGATCATGCTAATGTAACCTATTGATCCATTAAATCTCTCTGTAAAACGACATCACGGTGCTGGGTCTCGTTTATCTGACTTATTTGAGATTTCCTTTCCTAGGTCGGAGCAGTAGTCTTGGGGCTTTCTATATTTAACCATGACAACCTCGAGTGAGGAAGACATCAAGACCTACAAATATAGTTCCTCTTAACCATCAAATATGATAGACATGATCTTTGCTTGTTATAGATATGCAGCTCTCTGTATGCGCAATAATCCGGAGTGTCTTTTCATTACCACCAGTGACAAAGCGATCAGCAGCTTCCTCGAAACACAACAACTGCCCGGTCCCTCTTCGTTCTTACCTTTTTCTTCCTCCAAAGCACTTTTGCTGCACTACCACTGATCATCAGACATGTGGTTCTTGCTTTCAGATGCAAATGCCGTGACCACTACTTTGGGATCAAGTCACTCAATAAAGATGAAGCCAATCCTTGTCGGAAAGCCATCCACCATCATAATGGACATCATACGACAGAGGTATGATTAATGTTCTAGTGCTGTACTCTGCAATGCCATGGTCAATCAATTGCAACCATGCTTCTCGCAAGTAGGTGCGACATTAGCTGCTCTAGGATGTGCATGGTTGGTGATACGCTGCCTCAGGACATTGCCTTCGGGAAGAAAACGGGATGCAAAACTCTCCTAGTTCTTTCAGGTAATCCATTTTCCTTTGACGACCTTCTCATGAACAGTCAAGAATGATACAAAAACTAATCTTTCTCGGCCTTTTGGGCGAACTCGCAGGCCGTACCACCCTCTCGGCACTTTGTGATCCCTCGAATGACATTCAACCGGATTACTACTCCGATAGTGTTGGGGATATTTTCCGGCTGTCGAAACAACAATTGCCATCGCTTTGAGCTTAGGAGAGTCCCGGAGGAAAAACTTGAAAAGCTATTCCAAATGTTATTGGAATTCAAAGTCATTTCAAAGGAACGTATGTTTCGTTTGTCACTGGAATTTATGGATGAACATTATATAATGCCCGTAATTACATTTCTTTAGCCTACAATTTAAATTTAGCAGGAATTGATTGCTTTCTCCTTGCTGTAGTCGTAATGCTAAAAACGACAGATATCGCCAAACCTAAGATATCATCCTTTGACATGCCTTCTGGAAAAATGACTTTATAATTTGAATGATGTTTGCAACGTGGAAATCCATCCACTGTGGGAACTTCATCCACGGAACAATTACCTCGGCTGATCCACCATACTCACAAATCATCTGTTCCATAGAAACATATGAATGAATTGTTAACAATGTCGCTGATTGAGGACATCTGTGCTTAGTAAGGAAGTGCTAGATAAGTATGGATACCTCCAACAATAATGATTTCTCGATATTTTGTGGATCTAAACTGTGACAGTTTGATAAATCCATGCATAACTTCCCAGGAAGACGGTCAATTAACGTATGGTGGATAAAAGTAGTTCTTAACTCTCTGCATCCTGTCAGGTGAAGTGTGACATGGTTCGGGAGCTCCGCCACTTCCACAAGATGTTCACAAGAACGGAGCAAAAATGTTTTGTTGACATGGCAAATGATTTTGGGCCTGGGCTTAGAACAGAAACCCAGTAATCCCTCAAGTCACACTCCGAGTCGGCCCAAGATATAGTCGTCTCGGCCGACTCATGACGAAGTCGACTAGGTCGATTTATGACGAAGTCGACTAGGTCGACTTATGAACGGGGTCGACTAGGTCGACTCACAACGAAGGAGTATGGTGATCAAAGTCAACCAAGATGACTCAACAGTAGCTAGGCCTACTAGTAGGGTCAAGTCGACGGAATCCTGGATAAGTCGACCAAGTCGATCGTAGTCCGTACAGATCAGTCAAGTCGACGAGGTTGAAATAAATTTATTCATTTTCAATCACGTTTGTTAAATATCGTAACTGATCTTAAATATCCAGGAACGTGATCCCATATATCAAGGGGGTTGTTGAGACATTCCCATGATATTAGGGATCACGATCTATAACACGATCTGCAAAACAATCTATCTGTTACGCGTTAATCACGAACAAGTCCTCTATAAATAGCGGAGGAATTCTTCAAGATAAGAACACGACCATACACAGCCAAAACTCTGAAGTTTGTTCGTCAACCTTAGGAATTAGATACCTCGACCCGGTTTATAGGTCAACTCCTCTTCCACCAGCAGAGTGAGCTCGTAGGGCCTTTGCCGTCAACTCCCGCCAGCGACACCACCGACGGAGTGAGCTTGTAGGGCCTTCGTCACAGCTTCCCGCCAGCGACCACCACCGATGGAGTGAGCTTCCAAGGCCTTCGTCACAAGTTCTCCACCGTCACAGATTTCCACATCGTTATCACCACGTGCACTTTTTCATTTCTGATGGCTGTAAGCCCTGTTTTCTTAATTCGTTAAGATTGTAAGACTTGCATTTTATTTCAATAAAATTGTGCATCTTCTTACTGGCGACCACAACTCAATTCCTATGAGTCCTTTGCCAAATATTTCCGACGTGATCCGTTCTATAGGCGAACACGTTTTTGGCGACCACAGTGGGAGAACGTTGAGAAAAAAAGGATCTTAGTCTCAAATGCCGAGAAATACTCGAAGCCGTGAGTCTCAGAATCCCTTAGATGGGGAAAACCAGGAACTTCCTCCGGGAATAAACTTGGAAGCGCCGGCCCCAGGAGGCCAGGCAGCTACAAACCAGTCCGCTTTTGATTCACATGCCCCGTCCGAATTTATTTCGAGACTGGAGTTCCACAAGGAATTGGGGAACGTGCGTCAGGAGTTGACTGATATGAAGGGCATCATAATCGATGTCCAAACTCTAATAGGGCGTCTTTCTGGCCCAAGAGACGAGGAAAGAGTGAGACCTCGTATGAGAGAGGCCCCCTTTAGAGAGTCTACGTTCATGGCAGACGCTCGCCGGACTACTCAAGGGCCACGTAACGTGACTTTTGAGCAATCTGACATAAGGACGAATGCTCTCTTTGAACCCGGGAATCTGGTTTCCCCTGGTCGGCCCTCTTCTTCACGTAGTCGACCAGCGAATACGTATTGGGATGAGGCAGAGGACTTCCAAGAAGAAACAGATCGCGGGGAGGATTTTATTCCGGCTCGTCGCCCTGGAAAAGAGCCAATGGTCGACGCAGTTGGAGGTTCCTATTAGCCTGTACCCCGGAGTGGTAATCATCGTGAGGGGCCTTCATTTTATGTAAGGGATCCAACGAGCCAGACAATGGGAGAAAGGCCTCCGTATAGCCCGTCAAGGCCAACTCGACTTGCAGAGCAGGGGCCGATAGGTGGTGTACCCCCAAACTTAAGAGAGGCCATAACTCAGGTTATAGAGCAAGTCGTCCCCGGAATAGCTCGGCGAGATGACACCTGTTTATACAGGCCTCCTTATCCTGCGTACATTGACAGGGATTTCCCCTTACCTAGGGGTTATAAGGTGCCCGACTTCACTCGCTTCTCAGGCGAAGATGAAATGACTCCACTTGAGCATATTGCTCGCTTCACTCATCAACTTGGCGAGGCGGCCGGGAATGACTTCTGGAAACTAAAGCTCTTCCCGAATTCATTAACCGGGGATGCCTTTACCTGGTATGCAGGTTTGCCGTCAGGGTCAGTAGCTTCATGGACTCAGATGCAGTCCATGTTTGTTAAAACCTTTGCTCGACTTGACACCCCCATGTCAATGTTTGAGGTCATGCGCCTTAGGCAGGCTAATGGGGAACACCCGGGGCAGTTTTTAATGAAACTTAGAAAGGCCTTGTTACGGTGTAGGCCCCCTATATCGGAGAAAGACCAGTTGCTCCTCGCATTAAATGCGTTGTCCATTCCTTTCCAGAAAAAGCTTCAAGGGGAGCGCTTTGCCGATTTATATGATTTGGCAAGGAGAGCCACTGAGTACTATCAGCTCCTAACAGAAGAGGCCAAGCTGACTCGAGCCTACCAAGTTGATACTTATGAAGTCGACGTGGCCGAGTTTGTTAAGGGAGAGTCAACTATATGTGACCTCTTGACTAGGAAAAATTCTAAAGCCAAAGCCTCCCAGAAAAATGCCGAGGAAAGGAAGTACTCCTTCGACACAGATAAAGTCGACGCCATTTTTGACTGGCTTTATCAAAAGAAAAGGATCAGGCTTAAGCCTGGTCATCGAGTCCCTCAGACAGAAAGGGAAAAAAGTAGGAATTACTGCAAGTGGCATGGTTCCTTCACCCATACTACCAAGGACTGCCTGTCCTTTAGAGATATAATTCATGATTTAATAGAGTCTAAAGAGCTCTGTTTTCCTGAAGTCGACGAAGTCGCCATGGTGGATGATAATCCATTTGACGACGAAGTCGCCATTCATACATTTGATATATTTGACACCGTTGTTAACCTTGTAGAAGTCATTAACGACTCTGCTATACCCTCGCAGGATTTGCAAGCAACCGGCGAGACCTTGGTGGCTAATGCCCTGATGAAGCGACTGGCTGAGCGTGGGGTTGTCATCCTGCCAAAGGGAAGGGACAAGTGGCTTTGCCACTGGCACCACGACGGACCAATGCCACACATTTAAGAAGTACCTGCTGGACAGCAAGACAGAAGACTGGTACGACCTGACCCCTTTCGAGGAAGCAGCAATGTCGTTGACTGCCCCCCGAGGCCCCTCTCACGTCCTCAAAAGTCCTCCTAGTGTGGATCGTCGACTGGCTTCGCGAGGAGGAAGAGGAGGTTCCCAGGGGCATGGGGGGAATGGAGAGGCAGCCGCCCGGGGTACAGAACGCCCGGCACGGCGACTCGAGTTTATGGACTCGTCCGGCCAGAGAGTCGTCAAGCAGGGGTATACTAGGACTACCCCTGTCAAGGAGACAAGACCTGTGGAAGAGCAAAAGGGAGTAGACCGACCCCAACAGGCTGCAAGTCGCAGGCCTCGATATGCGTCGCAGACAGTCGACCCCCAGGAATTGCGGAGAGGACCTCCTATCGCCCAATTCTTGGACGAGAAGCTACTGTGCCAGAAATGCAAGCTGATCGCCCATAATCGGATACTTATTACCCAGCTCTGCACAGCATGCTGCGTCAACTACTTCTTGCGGCTGGTCGACTTGTCCGCAAAAGGGGAGATGCTGGTGAAAGCGGTCCGCCCCGAGGGTACAGGTAATTCAAACCCCAGTAAACCCTCCTCGAATAGACCAGAAAATACTCCAGCGCAGGTGGGGTATGACCCAGTCGACGGCAGATTCGTGGAGGTAAGCCGACTCCTTTTTGGTTCTAAGAAACCAAAATTCGTCAAAGCCCCTAACCCTTCGTCTCAATGGCAGAAGGTGGAAAGGAAGGTTGCGCCCCCTTTAAGGGCTCAGAAGAGAAAGGAAAGGCGTCTAAGTCACGCCCAAAAAAGACCTAGGATGACCCCTGCGGTGCCACCCTCGGAAGGGAACCAAGCCGCAGAGAAACAAGTCGCGGAGCCCGAACGGGTCGAGTCTACTGATTACTCGGAAAACCCGGGCTCAAGCTTCGACTACACTCCTCTACGAGGAGACAGGCCCTGCGACTTCAACGCAGAACAAGGGCCCCTCGTGAGTTGTAACGCTCTCACATTTCCTGCGGAGTTCGCCTGCAACGACAAGTCGGAGGCGCCGAAAGGTAAAACCCTGGACTCTAAGGTCACTTCTTTTCCATCTGGCTTCCCTCTGCACTGGCTGAGGAAACCATCGGATCGCATGAAACAGCACATGCACTCGTTATACATCGCAGCCACCTTTAACAGTGTTTTGGTGGGTCGAGTCTTAATAGACAACGGCGCCACCGTCAACGTTCTCCCACTCACCAAGTTTAGACTACTTGGGTACAAGCCTAGCGAGTTGGTGCGAACCGACGTGGCTGTAAGCGGCTTTAATGGGAGGAAGTCCGAATGCCTGGGGATATGCTCTGTGCATTTAGGCGTCGGAAGACACGAGCAGGAAACTGCTTTCTTCGTAATTGACATAGCCCCTTCGTTTAATGCGCTTTTGGGACGCGATTGGCTTCATAAAGCCTCCGCGATCCCGTCGACTTTGCATAGGGGGTTGATTTTATGGCTTGACTCTGAAATAGAGACTATCAGGGCTGATGAATACTCCTGTTGTGACAAGGGCATTTTACATGTAGAAACATGCAAGACGATCAAGGACCTCACCTTGGATCAACGCTACAAGTTAGGAGACCCTACTGTCGGACCCCTAGGTGAACCCTTCGGGAAATTCGACTTCATTGTGAGCTATGGCACCTCTCACCCCAAGCCTGATGAGGGACCAATCGTGCCGACAAGATGGGGCCCTGACTTCACGGACAAGGATATAGATGAGGTCCTGCAGGAAGTAGTCCCGACCAAGGATGGAGGCGAGACAGACAACAGTCCTAATGGCGACAAGGGGGAGGCGCCCAAGAGCCAGGAAAGTGATGCGACGGAGTTGGAGCCCGATAGACTCCTGCACGAAGGGTTGTATGGACAGTGACGAAGGAAGAGGCTATGCAGTCGCTGATCTCCTCCAGCGACTTCAGGAGTATGCTAGGAAGTCTAGGAAATTAAGTCGCCAAATAAGCAATGTAAATGCTGAGGCTAACTTATCTAAGTCCATTGATACCGACTTAGGCGGTGTCCAGGGGCGCGAGTCACTTATGATGCCATGTGACCCGCTTGTAAGTATCAATTTAGGCGAGGAATCTAGCCCTCGGATCGTTTTCGTTAGTTCTTCAATGAATAAAGAACTTTTCAATTCTATTAAGGCTACTCTTGAAGAATTCAAGGACTGTTTCGCCTGGGACTATACTGAAATGCCTGGCCTAGATCGCCGACTTGTAGAACATAAGTTGCCAATCAGAGCAAGATTTAAACCAGTTCAACAGGCACCAAGGAGAATGACTCATGAAGTCACTCAGGCAGTATTCGAAGAAGTCAAGAAGCTCTTTAAAGCTGGGTATATAAGAACATCGAGGTACACCGAGTGGATATCCAGCATAGTCCCTGTCATAAAAAAGAATGGCAAGATTAGAGTCTGCATCGACTTCAGAGACCTAAATCGTGCTACTCCAAAGGATGAATATCCCATGCCCATAGCAGACGACTTAGTTGATAAGACTGCAGGGCACCAAATTATGTCATTCATGGATGGTTTCTCAGGATATAACCAAATTTTCTTGGCTGAGGAAGATATCCATAAAACCGCGTTCAGATGTCCCTTAGGCATTTTCGAATGGGTAGTCATGCCGTTTGGACTTAAAAACGCTGGTGCAACCTACCAACGAGCCATGAACGCCATTTTTGATGCCTCGATTGCCAACACAGTCGAGGTATACATAGATGACATAGTGGTCAAATCAAAAGACGAGAGGTCGCATGTTAATGATCTTAGGAATGCCTTCATCCAAATGAGAAGGCATCAGCTCAAACTAAACCCTCTCAAATGTGCTTTTGGAGTAAGAGCGGGACATTTCCTAGGGTTCCTAGTTCATCAACGTGGTATAGAAGTTGACCAGAACAAAGTGAACGCCATTCAAAGATTGAACCCTCTAAATAATAAGAAGCAGTTGCAGGCTTTCTTAGGAAGGGTCAATTATCTCAGGCGATTTATTGGTAACGTCGCTGGACGAACAGAAGTCTTCTCGACTTTACTAAAGGCAAAGGGAAACTTTGTGTGGGGCGACGAGCACCAGAAAGCATTTGAAGGCTTAAAGGAGTATTTAATGAAGCCGCTTGTACTTGCCCCTCCTCGGGTAGGAAAGCCTTATCTGCTTTATGTGGCCGCAACTGAATCAGTCATCGGAGCCATGTTAGCCCAAGAGGCGGAGGACAAAACTGAGAGAGCGGTCTACTATTTGTCAAGACAACTAACCGCAATAGAAAAGCGCTATACAATTAAGGAGAAGTTATGCCTGTCAGTTTTTTATGCTGTTACTAAGCTAAGACATTATATTGGATCCCAAGAGGTTCATGTCATTACCAAGTCTCCAGTCATAAAGTACTTTTTCGAAAGTCCCCTGTTGACTGGGAGAATTAGTAAATGGAGTTTAGTGCTATCCGCGTATGATCTACGATTCAAATCCCAACAGTCGGTGAAAGGACAGGCTCTGGCCGATTTCTTGGTGAGTCACGATCCATCTGTATCGATTGACCAAGAAGAATCCCTTGAGGACATCTGGCAGGGTTGGTTTGACGGATCTTCGGCGAAATCCGGTGTAGGAATAGGCCTTCGCATACTTTCGCCACTAGGGAAAGACGTTCGTCTAGCGTATCGCTTGACAGCAGATCACACCAACAATGCGACTGAATATGAAGCTTTGATCACGCTCCTGAAGGAATTATTAACTTTGGGAGCCAAGAAAGCCACAGTGATGGGGGATTCTCAGCTGGTGATTAACCAGATGAATGGTACTTCTATATGCCAGGAGAAACTCACACCCTATCATCAAGTCGCCCGCAAACTGGTCGAGCGATTTGAAGCGATCACTTTCTTCTTTGTAGGTCGAGGGGAAAATACCATCGCTAACGACTTAGCCCAAAAGGCTTCAGGATAAAAGGCCAAAAGAGGAAGCGATTGTATCCCAGAAATAGTTTCCCACCTAGCTCCCCAAGGCGACGCGTTCACTCTGGACATAATGACAAGCGATAAGGATTGGAGGAGGCCAATCACCGACTTCCTCTCCGACCCAACACAAAAGGCGAGCCAAAGAATCAAGACTCAGGCTTTGTCGTACACCCTTATAGATGGGGTACTTTACAGGACGACCAAGGAAGGAGTCCTGCTAAGGTGCGTCGACTTAGACGAAGCGACCCCAATTATGTTAGAAACTCATCAGGGGTTATGCGGGTCTCACCAATCTGGCACCAAAATGTCTTGGACTATCCAAAGACATGGTTTTTACTGGCCATCAATGCTAAAGAACTGCATAGAAATGGCTAGGGGATGCCAAGAGTGTCAAAAACATGGTCCGGTGACAAGAGCCCCAGCGTCCGACTTAGTCTTAGTCATCAAGCCTTGGCCATTTAGGTCTTGGGCTTTAGATATAATCGGGGAAATCCATCCGCACTCAAGTAAAGGTGACGCCTATATTCTAGTCGCCACCGATTATTTCACTAAATGGGTCGAGGCTCAGGTTTATAAAAAGATCGATCATAAAGAAGTGATCGATTTTCTCAAATCATCCATTATCTATAGATTTGGAATTCCCCAGAATATTGTAGTGGACAATGGCACCGCTTTCAATAATGACAAAATGCGAGAATTCGCTACGGAGTTTGGTTTCTCAATCACCAACTCAACACCTTATTATCCTCAGGCGAATGGACAGGCTGAAGCTACCAATAAACTCATAAAGAACAATATCCAGAAAATGGTTGGTGCAAATCCAAGAGGATGGCATGAACTATTGCAAGACACTTTGTGGGCTTTAAGGGTTACCAAAAGAGAAAGCACAGGGGAAACCCCTTTTTCACTGGTATATGGGCAAGATGCCGTCCTACCTATTGAGGTTCGATACAAGTCGCTCAGGGTGACTCACCCTGATTTACAAGACGAGGCAATGTACCTCGCTTTGGAAGAATTAGAAAAGAAGCGACTTGATGTAATAGACCGACTCGAGGTGCATAAACAAAGGATTGCTAGGCATTATAACAAAAGGGTCGTCCATAAGCACTTTAAAGTGGGCGACTTGGTTTGGAAGATGGTGCTCCCCCTTAAATCGAAAGATCAAGTTTTGGGTAAATGGTCCCCTAATTGGGAAGGTCCACATGAGGTATATGAAACATACTCATCTAATAGCTATCGGCTTATGACGAGGAGTGGGGTTAGACATCCATTAAAAGTTAATGGTAAATATCTCAAACCCTATCGCGCGACTATCTGGGAAGCTCACCATAAAATCCTAAGACAAAGGACTCCATTAATTTGGGAAACGCTTAATTCCTAAGAAATCGCGCTAGGCTTCAGTAACGCTGTCTGGAAGAATGAATTAAGCGTAGTGGGCAGAAATTCATTTGAGACACAAGGCACTTGATTTATTCAGTAAAACAAAAACAATGGAATTGCGTTGTTCTTTGGTTACAAATCTAATTTCCATAACCCGCCAACTTCTTTGAAATCGAGGACAAGGGATTTACGAGTTCGTCGCTTCGCGTTCACCTTGTTTCGCTGGGCATAAAGATCGACGACCTTTTCTCTATCCTTCTCAGCATTGGCCTCCAGCTCCTCGATTTCTTGAGTATTGATCGACGCAAGCTGCCGAGTCAGGTCATTCTTGAGGTTCGTGTAGAACTCTATCTGTCTCTCTGCCTCGGTCAGCTTCTCTTGCACATCGACCAAACGTTGGCGGGCGTCCTGTGCAGCTTTAGAGGCCTGCCCTCGAGCTTCATTGATCGACTGAATCTTCGAGTCAGTCGAGTCCAAGGTGAGCAGGTCGGCGTAGTAATCCCTCCAGCGGGTCCAGTACGTCGACCTGAAGCTCTTGCAGGCTCCCAATATTTCGTCCGTGACCCGAGGGGACATCTCGATCCTCTTCAACAGCCTCTGCATCCTCCTAAATTCGTTGACGCTTAAGGGGTCGATGAGCAGAAGTTGGCAAAGTTCTTCGATATCCTCGTGAAGCTTCACCCACGGGTCTTTGGTCGACCTAGAAGTCGCCGCAGCAGGATCCTGAAGAATAAGAGGCAAAGTACTGTTAAACAATACCCTAAAAAAAAAGGGGAACGACCTCGTGCGATCGAGTACTTACCTCTGGATGCGATCTATCCCCAGAGCTCTCATCCGAAGAAGAAGGAGGAGTAGGAATCTTCCGTCGGCAAGCAGTCACCTTCACCCTCTTCGGACGGGCCTATAAGGAAGGATATAAATACTCCAATCAAGATCGCAATGGTAATATTATGATCTGTTTAAGAACACATACCATCCTTAGTGTAGGAGTTTGAACTGGAGGAGAAGGAATAGTTTGGTTTTCCTCCTCGCAAGTCGACCGAGTCGGTGGCTCGACCGGGATCGTGACGACCTGTTCTTCTTGAACCAAGGCCTCAGGGATTTGCTGTTCCTGAAACAGAGCATGACGCAGAACCAAAAGTTCACATATGAACTAAGGTAAGGATGCACCAGCTGAGAGCTAAACTTACCTTGGCAACCGAAGCCTTTGAACTTTTGCCCAAGGCGTGGGAGATGAGCTGGTGGTCATCCTCATCTGAAGCCTCTCCCTAGACAATATAGTATGGGTCAGATATGAAAACTCAAAACAAAACTGAAGTGATCAGAGTCTTACCTCTGCGGCCGGTCTTTGTGGAGCATCGACTACAGCTGAAGACACAGGCACTGCAGCTGGTGCCCTGGTAGATGAGGTCGCCGCTGAAGCGGTTGGCGACCTGGATGGGGTCGCCGCTGCTGCAGTTGGCGACCTGGATGGGGTCGCCGCTGCTGCAGTTGGCGACCTGGATGAGGTCACCGCTGCAGTAACTGGCGACCTATGAGAGGAAGTCGCCACCTTCACCAGTCTCTTCCTCTGAGACAAAGGCATCTCTTCAGGATCTTCTTCCTCGACCGCCTTGCGCTTTGGAGCGTTTTTAGATCGAGCCAAGGACCACCTGTGACTATTTTGCTGGGGCTCGCAACTTTAGCCTTCCCCTTGCTGGTCGACTTGAGTCTAGAAGGAGCAGGGGCAAGGGGGGCTTTAGGCGTGGGTTTTCCAGGGCCCCGAGGAAGCGTTGATCCTGAAAAGGAGAAAGCTTATAATTAAATATTAAGAAAGCAATACTTTTAGAAGCTAAGTCTTTACCTCTTGCTTTGATGTGCGCGTCATCTACGTAAAAATCAGGCTCCTTGGAAACCTCCAAGAAATGCATCAGGACTCGCAGCTCTTCATAGGTAGCCGACCACAGCACAGTGAAGAACTGTGTGGCGAAACAGGCAGAAGTATCAGATGGGAATTCCATCTGGGAGAGCTGCGCCTTGCGATTGAGCAAGTCGAGGGTCTTCGGGTCAATTGACTTGCACGCAATCCTCTTCGCCCTGTCCCCGCACAAGCCGCCGGCAGGGTCAGCAAGTGGAACTGCTACACCCTGGATAAACCCAAACTGCCTTGCACACAGTTGAGGGTTATAGACTTCAAAGGTCAGGTAGCCGTCGAAGATAACTGGCAGATCTCTGCGGGTCAATACCCCATTCCAGAAGCCACGAGCACCTTGAAGATTGATTTCCTGAGCAAATGTCTTGCCGCCTGGAAAGGGTGCCCAGTTGCGTCGATCTACCCTGCTGAAGTCGACTATATGCTTTAGGTGGCCAGTGATCGATGTCATAAGCCATTGATCCTTACGCTGGCAGCACTGATCTAAGATGGTCTCCCCATAGTAGGACGATTCGAGGGGCGAAGAAGGGCCCTTGAACCCAGTCAATCCTGGCATCCACATGGCCGACCAGAGGTGAACTAACCAGAGCAACCCTCCTGCTGGGTGTTTTGGAAATGGCTTGATTTGAGACGTTGCTCTGTCCAGATCATGGTAAAGAAGACCCAAAACGAAGGGGCCCCAGGAGATTTCTTCATTGGTCTCCCTCAGAAAATTGGGCACCGCATAAGAAGTGTGGCTAACCTTCTTCCCAGGGAAGCAATAAACAAATTTGCTCAACCAGGTGCTGAGGAACTTGACCTCTTCCCGGGCGCCAAAACCTTCAATCGACAACTTCTCATCTGACCTCTTGCCTGCTGAGGCCATTTTCAAATGCCTGCTCACCACCTCCATGTACTGAAGGGCGCCCTTGGGATTAATATCATCTGCCTGAGAGTACTGTCGAACAGGAAGGCCATTGATTTTGCACCTGGTCAAAATCTTCACATCTGCCAATGTAACAGACATGGGACCTTCCGGGAAATAGAAGCAGTTGACAGCAGAGTTCCAGAAAGGCATGGCCGAACAAACCCTAGGATCACAGTTCTTGTCTGCCACGGACATTCTAAAGAATCTCAAAATCTTCTGAGTCCTAAACCTCTCTGTAAAATGCTCCTCCCACATCTCAAGCCAGTCTACCATCTCAGACTTAGATGCAGAGGGAAAACACAGGAAGGATCCCTGACCTTCCCAGTTGAGGGGATCGATGAAGTCGGGATGGCAAATCGGGATGGGCTTCTCAGTGACGAGATAGTTGAGCGGCACCGTCTCCGGGAAAAGATGCTCCGGCAAGATAGGTCCGAGAGTGACGCCCGATCCCTGATCCTCCGCGACCGGAACGAGTCCGGTTGGCCCCGCACACAGATTATGGAACTCAAAACACTTAAAAGTTGACATTTTTTTAAGGATCGAAAGAGTTTTGAGGAGGGAGACGAAGAGTTTTCTGGGAAGCGAGGGTTTCTATTTTCTTGAAGAAGACGAAGAAGTATTGAGCAAAAGTGCGGGAAAAGGGCGATGACTCTCCTTTATATAAGGTATGATTTCTGCTAAGTCGGCACAGCCAACCCAGCATAAAAGGGGGGCTTATGTTGACATGGCAAATGATTTTGGGCCTGGGCTTAGAACAGAAACCCAGTAATCCCTCAAGTCACACTCCGAGTCGGCCCAAGATATAGTCGTCTAGGCCGACTCATGACGAAGTCGACTAGGTCGATTTATGACGAAGTCGACTTATGAACGGGGTCGACTAGGTCGACTCACAACGAAGGAGTATGGTGATCAAAGTCAACCAAGATGACTCAACAATAGCTAGGCCTACTAGTAGGGTCAAGTCGACGGAATCCTGGATAAGTCGACCAAGTCGATCGTAGTCCGTACAGATCAGTCAAGTCGACGAGGTTGAAATAAATTTATTCATTTTCAATCACGTTTGTTAAAGATCGTAACTGATCTTAAATATCCAGGAACGTGATCCCATATATCAAGGGGGTTGTTGAGACATTCCCATGATATTAGGGATCACGATCTATAACACGATCTGCAAAACAATCTATCTGTTACACGTTAATCACGAACAAGTCCTCTATAAATAGCGGAGGAATTCTTCAAGATAAGGACACGACCATACACAGCCAAAACTCTGAAGTTTGTTCGTCAACCTTAGGAATTAGATACCTCGACCCGGTTTATAGGTCAACTCCTCTTCCACCAGCAGAGTGAGCTCGTAGGGCCTTTGCCGTCAACTCCCGCCAGCGACACCACAGACGGAGTGAGCTCGTAGGGCCTTCGTCACAGCTTCCCGCCAGCGACCACCACCGACGGAGCGAGCTTCCAAGGCCTTCGTCACAAGTTCTCCGCCGTCACAGATTTTTACATCGTTGTCACCACGTGCACTTTTTCATTTCTGATGGCTGTAAGCCCTGTTTTCTTAATTCGTTAAGATTGTATGACTTGCATTTTATTTCAATAAAATTGTGCATCTTCTTACTGGCGACCACAACTCAATTCCTGTGAGTCCTTTGCCAAATATTTCCGACGTGATCCGTTCTATAGGCGAACATGTTTCTAAGTTCTTGAACCCGCTCACGCTTGAGGGAATATGTGCGAAGCCGTTGCCTGATAAATTCAATTCCTTTAGAGTTTTGAAACAAGTAAGATCCTTCAGAAACTCCGCATCCATCATATTGCAGTACTGCAAATCCAAACAAATAAGGTTCTGCAGGTGGCATCTCCTGATTCTTTTCGAGGGAAGTTTTATGTTACACTAAAAGAGGTGATGAATTAGTGTTAAAGTCCAATTAAGGATTTTTAACTTTTTTTCGACGAACCCTGCCGCGGAAGAAAACTTTTGTAAATAGAACCTTACAAACATGCTTCTGGAAGACAAAAATTTGATTTGATGAATACAATGATGTTTATAGTGGTTCGACAAGCTTTGCCTACGTCCACTCTCTCACAAAATTTGGATAGTCATCACTAAAACGAAACGTATCAACGATACAGAAAGTGATGCGTGATCAGCCTTCTAGAGTACAGACTAGAAGGTTCAACACTAAAGGTAACTATACAGTTCTAACAAGAAGTTCTATATTATAGGTGACTTGGTGCACGCATTAATGTAACTGACAAAGGTAACCGGTTGGTGGACGTTTTCCTCGGCCAGTGTCCTCACCTGTACAGTAACCCGCTGTGACTTCCTTCGAGACATTTCACTCCTGAAGTGTCTCTACCTGCAAAGCAACCCTCTGCGACTTCCACCAGACTTTTCACTCCGACAACGTCCCCACCTACACAGCAACCTGGTGTGACTTCCCTTGCGTAATCCCTCGAGACAGCGACTAAGCAGACACAAAACCCCTGCCCAAGGTTGTTATGCGTGGTCCTTCGAGACTATGGCTAAGCAGACACAGAACACATGCCCAAGGTTATCCTGCACACACAGATCGTTACACCACAGAAGCTAGTCAGTCCCTCACCTTCTGTGCTCCTAGGATTTATGCCCTTCTATTCGGCCCACTACATGTTGGCCACGTCAGCAACCTGCCGCACGCCTCCACTAACATCTCCTGCAGTCTCCAACCAAGAGTCCCTCGTGGTCCCCAAGTCACTCTACCGGAAGACTTCACCAATGATGCAGACTCTTGCAGCTCACGTCCCTCGTGTGTGACTAACAAGACTCAAACCAACGAAAATTACAAGCTCTAACGTCTGACAAGTATGAATGATGTTTTTTACACTATTCAAAATGCAACCAAACCCCTATTTATACACAATTATAAAACTCTAAGCAATGAAGGTACAATTGACTAATATAGCTTCTACACTGAAATGGAAAACGAATAAATCATTGATATTAATTTCATTAATATATGCAAATGACGTCTCCAATTGGTAAGTATATGTTGGGGATGAGATCTGATTAAGAGTAATTAATTTAATCATATCTCTATAGATAAACGTCGTAAAGGTTGTTGATTACGAATAGCCTTCTATGAATGAAAATAATTAAAATTCATTTTCAGGTTCATTAGTTTATTTTGATGAATCTAGACAAATAATATTTTTGTTATCTAAAGAAAAATTATTAATGGAAGATATGATATATAACCAATCATATAGAATCTTCCATAAATAAATAATTTATTTCCTTCAATTGAAAATATATTATTATTATTTTATTTCTTCGGTAAACAAATCATTTGATTTCGATCTTGATCAATTTGGATAATTCTCATTTCATTTGAGTTCGTAATTATATATTAGTTATAAAAATATTTCCTTATTTCTATCGTGTAGAAGCTGGATTTCTTTTTTACAGAAGGTCGAGTTTCCTATGGCTGATCATCAAAACCATTTCAACACTTCCCAATTTCAAACATCCACAAGCCAAAATCTTCTCAAGAGCTCGCATCTTGTAAATGCTACTAGGAATTACGGTGAGCTCCGTGCAAGAACTCAGGTTCAAGATTTTAACCGCAACAAAGTTACAGATGGACTTGGGAAGTTCTTTCACCGACGTCCTTTCCAAGCTGATTTCCACAAGAAAATGAAGCTCCTTGTCATAACCCAATTTTTTTTCCATTAAAATCACAAAAAATAATAAAAAATCGAAAATCTTCAAAAAATCAATAAAAATAGTTGAAAATCATCAAAAATCAATAAAAAATCGAAAATCTTCATAAAATCTATAAAAATCATTGAAAATCATGGAAAATCATCAAAAATCAATAAAAATCCATATAAAATCACATAAAATCAAACAAAATCTTAAGAAAATCTAATAAAATAATAATAATAAATCACTACCTGCTCCCTATAAATAGCTCGACATGAGGAGACATACAAGCACGGAGAGAAGATACACAGACAGAGACGGTGATACACATAGAAGCACGGAGAAGAAGAGACGGAAAAATCAAGACTTCGTCGTCACCAAAAGGTATCGTTCTCTTTTTCTCGCTAGAAATTGCATCAGTTATATCCCAGCCGGCCGAGCTTCCGTCATCCATTGACACGATCGCCCAACTCGCTTCCCCTGGAATGCAAAATGCTCGATAATTCCATCCGCGACTCGCCGCTACCTGAGAATTCGACACAAGCAAGAGGGAGAACCGACCAACATATTTCGGAATGAGCTTTCAAGAAGACAAATGAAGAGAAGAGGCTTGAAAAAAAAGGAGCTTGGGAAATAGGCACCGAGAGATTTCAAGAACAATCGTTTTCGAAGAAAATCATAAGCAGATCCAGGAAGGAAATTGAGGATGCGTTCGTTAAAGCCAGAAATTCTGCTGCCACTACTTCAACGGGAACTGACAGTAGCAAAGAGGACTGATCAGAGCCACCTTTGCACTGGAGAATACAATGGTACGATGTCAAGTGGTACCCCGAGCCTTACAAAGGGAGACGAGCGAACCTGCATTTGCTCAGATTGGCCAAGCTCAATTTCAATCACCTTCAAGTCGTACAACAAAGTGAGAAGTCTCCAGGTGGTGGCTTGACTTGGGGCTGATGAAGCACGTGGATTTCACTAGGGACAAGCCAGTTGAGAGTTTCCTAATTGCACTGGGTTTGGCTTATGAGCCACGGTTCAGCCAGATGAGGAAAGTCACTTGTCAAGGTCACTGTCATGATACCAGTGATCGACGACATCTACGACCTCCTTGAGTCGGTCCAGGAGTGGGAGTGACTCACCCATGGTGTCAACAGATGGGACCCTGCAATCATCGAACAGCTTCCGACGTCTCGTTTTCCTCTCCCCAGTCACGGCGGCTTCCGCAACACCAGCTCTGAATCAGCGCTCAACGCTCTTAGAGGAACCATGACAACCAACAATCGTCGTCATCAACGATATCCCCGATTCCCGCGTTGGTTCCTCAACGACAATAAAGCCTCCGACCGCTGGACAAGCTTCCAGGACATCCTCAGTTCGTCCCAACACAAGTCCTGGATTTCCCTCCGACCTGTCCTCATTCCGACGAGGTCATCTCGACGCCCATGGACCTAACGTCAGGGACTCACGTCTTACAGGCATCATCTTCCAGCAGAGTATGCTTGGGATTCATCCAACCCCACCTACTCAGGCCACGACCACCCAGCGGTTCGTCGGCATGGTGCTGCGTCCTCACAACATCGTCAGGATCGTCCCAGAAGCAGCAGCACCACCACCACCAGTAGCGGCGGCGGCGGCGACACCAAGCAGCGCAGCAGCAGCGGCACCAGCACCAACAGCAGCAACACTGCGACAGCGGCAGCAACAGCAGCGGCTGTGACGGCCACTGTCAACTCCTCCTCGATACCACCACCTCGACCGCCATCAAGTGGACACTAATTCCTCATCACAAACAGGTCTCAAGCCTGGATGGGCCCATCTCAAGTCATCGCCAAGAAGATCCAGCTCTTTGTCACGTAACAGTGTGTCAATGGAGGCCAGGCGGAGGTCAGCGATGATAAATGTTCTCCGGGCTGGAACCAAGCGAATGGCATGGCGTCGTCGTTACCGTCAAGCAGACAGAGAACTCTTTCCCCATCAGCTCGCGCATCCTCCGAACGAATCTGGATAACGAAGACTTCGTTGATTTCTATGTGAAGAACTTCAATTGGGCGGTCTTTGGGAACGAGCTGAAGTGGTACTGGACGGAGCCGCAGCAGAGGAACTTCAACTACCGGGATGCCGACGAGATGCTCGATTTCTGTCAGATGCATGGGAAGCAAGTTCGCAGCCACTGCTATATTCTGGGAAGTGGCAAGCGATGTCCAGGATCCGTTCGCTGAACCGGAATGACCTGATGAGGGCTGTCCAGAGCTGCCTCATTGGCCTGCTCAACCGTTACAATGGAAAGTTCAAGCACAACGATGTCAACAACGAGATGCTGCGCATGTCGTTCTATCAGGATCAGCAAGTAAAACCAATCCCTGCCCCGTCGTCAATCCCGGAAGCCTGCACCTTGGATACAATCGTCTCCCCACCTCTAAACCGTCGTCAATCCCGGAAGCCTGCACCTTGGATACAATCGTCTCCCCACCTCTAAAACCGTCGTCAATCCCAGAAGCCTGCACCCGGTCTTTCCCTAACGGCCTGGGTCCGATAACGGCGACCATGCTCATTCCCAAGTTCAAAAGACCAACAGCACCTCTGATCACATCAACTTCAGTGGCCGTCTTCGGATCTTACAGTTTTCGGTCTCACTACCCCGCTCTTCCCCTACACAAGCAACGGCTGAACAGACCGGCCGCCGTCCGCCTCCTCTGCATGAAGTGATGAAATCATGCCCGATCCCAACTCGTTCTATGTCTTGGGTCGATGATGCTCTGCAAGCGATGACAAATGGGAGACTGGGGAGCGTGAGACACAGAGCAACGGCCAACTCACGGAAACCAAGGATGTCGAGGTCTACTTCGGAGCTCCACCACTCAACTCGTTCATCTCACCTCTCCCGAAAAACGGTCGGAATCACTCCCGTCGTCCAAATACAAGGAAGACGGATCCCCTCAGAACTCCTCGAACCCACCGGCAGATCAGGGTAGGCTTCAACCCGACCAAGGTCACCGGAGGAGATAACATTTTGGGCAGTCTCATCGCCAAAAAAAAAATCTGAAAGCCCCCGTGGAATTCTTATTTCCGCCGAGTTCAGGGCAAGTAGAGGAGCCGGACAAGGAAGGATCGGCGTCATCAATAGCTCGGTTAAG
>JAKZET010000187.1:0-25816 GCA_023653495.1 Melastoma candidum
CAATCACAAATCTCAGCTTCGGCAAACGCAGGAGCAGGGATATCATCGCACTAGGCATGGATGGTTCCCCCGTCCATGCCTGTCATACACGTACATGGAAATAATCATCATGAGTCTACTATAACAGATAATACTATTAAAAGCAAAAAAACCAGACTCGAATACCTCAAGGAATTTCATTTTGCATACAGCATAGTCCGACAGATCCAAGATTTCGTCCAATCCATCACGCCTCTTCTCCGCATCAACAAGAATCGGAATCCCTTTCCTTGCCGACTGCAATTCAAGGCAGACTGGATTGTTTAGACTCCGATGCATGGTTAATCTAGTTCAAAGCAGGGCAGATGTCAATGGTGGACGAGATCAGATCTGTGCGTACACCTCTTTGGCTACGGTTTGACCAGCATGTGGATATCTCCCATCAAAGTAAGTTAGACATGCTCCACTGAGAGCTGATTCCAATCGTGACGGGATCACATCTTTGGGAACCATGGGGGGATCCCCTCGTGTCAGGATGCAAGTTCTAGTGTTCCTGAAAATCGCCATTACTGAGCTAACTTAACCAGATATATTCCATCGGACGAGGCGAGGAATGCATTTACGTTTTCTTTTCGACGATGATATAGGAGAAAGGGCTTCGTCCTCCCTCGGCAACCTTGGTTTAAGAAAATGAAAGCATCGGTACCCATCTTAACACCAATGAAGACTGAATTGAACCATTAAAGGGGCATCAGTCCAGGAGAGTACCACGATAAAAGAAGTGTCGATATTGTCTGCCTGCAGTTCCTCCACTATGGTACGACCGTGGGAGTCATTGCCCAACTAACAGGTTCGCATCTCAGGCAGTGTGAATCACAAGTAAAAAGGCCTAAAAGGTTCAAAGCGAATGCCATGTGGAATAGATGGCTACCTTCGACATGAGCCTCACTTGTAGGCCTAAACGAGACAAACACGTCGCGGTATTCGCTGCGCCGCCGCCTCCTTGAATCTTCATCGGAAAACAAAAAAGAGTTGAAGTTTACCAGACTTTTGTTGAGATGTGTTAATAACTTATTTACTACATTGACTAAGAATTTTTAACTCCCACAAAGGCCCGAGAAATGGAAGCGTTGACTTTGGAACTCTCAATCAGTTCCGCCTCCCTCCATCGTTTGCTTCTCCCAGAAAGCAAAGGAAATGGAAGAGGACACAGGGAGGAGGAACAAGAAGAGGGAGAGCATTTACCGTCATGGTGCGGCAGGAGGTCTTGTCGTCGGGCTTGGGGAAGGAGGAGAGAACCGCAAGCAAGTCGAGACCGACCCCTCCGAAGCCAACCTGTGGATTTCATCCATTGAAGTAGAGCCGGGGGGGGGGGGGGGGGGGGGGGGGGAACTGCGGCTCTTACCACCACGACATCGGTTGATGATGAGGAGGAGGAGGAGGAGGAGGAGGAGGAGACTTGGGAGGACATATCCGTTGATTCTTCTTTGTTTTGTCGTTCCGAGGCTCTTGTTTAGAAAGAGGAATGTGAAGGAAGTTCTCTTGCAATATCATTCTAATAATAATAATAATAATAATAAGAGGGACCTAAAGTCTTTTCACATTCATCGACCTTTTTTCTTTTCTTTTTTTGGGGGTAAATATTTCTTTATGATTATTAACCCTATTGAAATGACAGAAGGAAGGTTTTTTTCCTACCCAATCATTAGTTTTACCTTTTAAAGAATTTAAAATAAATAAAAAATCAACCCGCACAAATCAAAGGAAACATCATCGTCTATTTTTCAGGAAATTCCACGAACGTGCAACGTCATTGCTCCACGTCTTGCCGACGTCGCTTTTGCGCTATATTTTTACAGCCGAATTAACTTTTAAATAATGACATTCGTAAAAATATTTCGAGAAATAAGATAATAATTTTCAAAAATAATCTAATAATATCCGTGTATTAGATATTTAGTGTGAAAAACATCGTATCTTTTTAAATCGATTCTAATACTCTAAGTTATAGATGTTATTTAGTGAATTTTAAAAATTATTGAAAATTATTTTAGAATAAAACTTCGTGTGTATTCCTCGGTTATAACGAGGGACCAACCCATCTGCACAATAATTCCTCTTCGAGCGCTTAATGATTTGGTATGAATTAATGAAGAAAATTTTTAATAATTATTATAATAAAAAACAAATATAAATCATCCGATAAAATTAGGGGCAGGTGATGGTAGAACGATTCTAAAGTACATGTATCAATATTTTATTAGAATCTCTCTAATAATAATAATACGTCTTGTTTAAAACATATGAGTTTTTTTAATCGTTTAGACGATGGATCGTTTATTTTTATTTTCCGGTAATATTTTGCTTTAAAACACAAATTATAGAAGATATCTTTTTGTGAGCACACACGACTTTCTTAATCTCATTTGTTTTTTAGTGTTACAAAATTCGGACTTTGTTGTTTTTTTTAATGTATTCCTATAGAATTTTTAAGATATTTTTATTGTTGTCTTTCCCTCTTAATCTGGAGATTACATTTTTTTTCCTTAATTTTGATAGATTGTTGCCTACTTTTTAATATACTTATTTTTATAAAATCCTTTATCATGCAGTGCATGAGGCTCCATGAATGGATAGAAACTCTAGTATTTGATATCTTACCATCTGCCTTAAGCATGTCAGGAAGAATTCTGGATCAAACATCGAAGTCGTCTGAAGTCAGTAGAAGGTTTTCTTTGTAATTAGAATTAGTTTTTTTAAATTGAAAGGTAGAACTTGTCTCGTCAATTTTAATAATTAGAAAATTTAAGAAAAGTGTTTTAAATTCGGATATAAAAATTTTATCATTGATAGAGAAGAGTACACGGAGTCCATCATGTGAAATTTTACACTAAGCCGTTATTTGAAAAACTATATAAATAAGGAGAATATGAAAAATAAAAATTTATTATTATTTTTTTAATAAATTTGCGACGTAATTTCCACTCGAGAAGTAAAGGACGGACGACGGTAACTTGTTGGGGGTAATTGGCGGGTGGGCATAAAATTGCCGCCAAAACATCCCCCTTGTGTTTTTTAACCTTCCCAATCTCCTCCCCTTCTTCTCCTTCCTTCTCAAAATACATGGATTCCATTGACGTCGGGCTGATGACCACCACCACCACCAACACATCTCTCGAAGCCCAAGTGTTGCGTGGAAATAGGGCTGAGGAAGAAGATGGAGTGGAAGCAGAAGATGGAGTGGAAGCAGGAGAAATTAGGGCAAAGAAAGTATCGGGGAAAGTAGTTGACTGTGGAGCTGAAGTCTTCTCTTCGTGTGATTATGGGGGAGCTAAACGGAAGGAAGATGGGCCAACAAAGGAGGACGAGATGGTGATGGGCTGCAAGAAGGAGGACGAGATGGTGAGGGCCTGCGAAGGAACGGGCGAGGGAGGCGAAGAAGCCTAACAAGGCCTGTCGGGGCCTGCCAGTAGCAAGCAAAGAAATATCAGAGGACGAAAGTAAAAAGAAGAATAAATAAAGGGGAAAGACTGTAAATAGACAAAGGCACCAACAACCTGGCACAACAACACCACGCACAGCAGGAAGGGGAAATGCAACAACCCACAAGAAGCATCAGAGAACAACCCCAATGGGGGAGGGGAAATTAGTTAAGATGGATAAGAACGAGGGGTAGTATTAAAGGGGAATTCTCAACCCTTAAGAAAGCATGTAAGAATGATGATGATGGGAAAATGGGGGTGAGGGGAGTGGAGCCTCGATTCTGTGCTTGACAGAGCTTCGACTCTGGGAGTTGGTTGTATGTGTTGGTGTTCTCATGAGAAATCTGAGTAGAGGTTCAGCTTGTTGGTGAAGGATTGCGAATTACCGTCGCAAGTGGTATCAGGGCTCTCAAGCTCGACCTCTTTGGGGTGGGGAATGCCCGTGGCCGACGGAACGAGAGCTAAGGTGGCGCAGATGGAGTCTGAATCCATGAAGGAAGTTCTGCAGGAGGTAGTGCGGAGTTTGGAGGAGTTAAGGGTGAAGGTGGATACACTGGATGGGCGGAAGGCAATATCCTCCGAGGAGGAGTATGACTCGAGGGGAAGGAGGGATGGCAGACCTTCAGGACACCAGGAACGAATCAACAAACTTCCCAGAATAGATTTTCCCAGTTTTGACGGAACCCAGGTGCAGGATTGGATATTCCGTTGCGAACGCTTCTTTGAACTCGACGAGACCCCACCGGAATTAAAGGTGAGCATTGCTTCGGTGCACCTGTTTGGGTTGGCCATTGAATGGCATTACGCCTTTCTGAGGGGAAGAGAACTTGGGGGACCAGTAAGTTGGGAGGAATATTCTTCGGCGATGTTGTTACGCTTTGGTCCTAACGAGTTGACAAGGCCTATAGTGCTGCTACGTGAACTCAAGGAGAAAGGAATTCTGTCTGACTACATTGATGAATTCATATCTCTGGTAACCAAGGTGGATTTGACTGTTGACGACCAGGTGGCACTCTTCATAGGAGGTCTTAAACGGGAGAATAGGAAACTGGTGACCGTATTGAAGCCAAGAACGCTCCAACAGGCCATTGCATTAGCTAAGACACTTTCGTATGATGAAGAGACTTTACAGCCGCAAGCTAAAGAAGTTAACCCAAGAGGGAGGCAGGACTACTTGCAGCATTCGGGGATGTTGAACACTGCTCCAGTGGGAAAAGGACTAACTAGACCAGCCAACACCAAGGCAATAGAGGGGTATAGAGGTGGAGGAAATGCGCCCAAGCCATTGGCTTATCTGCCGCCTCATAAGAGGTTATCGTCTGCTGAAATGGACGAAAAGAGGGCAAAAGGACTATGTTTCTGGTGTGATGAACGGTATTCGTTCACTCACAAATGTCCAAACAGGAGGCTATACTCGATAGTATTGGAAGCAGGGGAAGAAAACCTCGAGGAGGAAGGTGAACAGGAGAGGGAAGAAGTGGTAGCTACAGATGATACCCCAGTAGTGACATTGCATGCAATGCACGGGGTGGCAATATCCTTCAAAAACCAGACTATGAAGATAATTGGGCGTTATAAGAAGAGGAGACTTACCATATTGGTAGATTCAGGCAGTACGCACAATTTCCTAGACGCGGGAGTGGCAAAACAAATAGGCTGTATGGTGAGGGACATTCCTGGCAAGAGTGTGATGGTGGCTAACGGGGAGAAAATGCCTTGCAACACTATGGTCCCTCAATTTGAGTGGGAAATGCAAGGTGAGAAGTACGTGGCGGACATGTTACTCATGCCTATCAAGGGATGTGAAGTAATCTTAGGAATGGAGTGGCTACACTCCTTGGGGGTGGTAAGATGGGATTTTCCCAGCTTGTCGATGCAATTCAAACGACAAGATAAGATGGTAACTCTGGTGGCGGGAGATGAAGAAACAGCACGAGTAACTACTGGGATATATGCATTTCACAAGGATGAAATGGGGTTGATGGTTGTCCCAAAGGGCAGCCCAAGTGAACTGACAGCGGGAGACCAGGATGTACCAGAAGAGATAAGGCAATTACTCACCAGGTTTCACAAGGTGTTTGAAGAACCCAGGGAGTTGCCTCCACATAGAGCTCATGATCATTCCATTCAGCTCGAGGAAGGAGTAAAAGGACTAAATTTGCGATCATACAGGTATTCCAGCACTCAAAAAGATATTATTGAGAAGCTAGTGTATGAAATGTTGCAAACAGGAGTGGTACGCCCGAGCACCAGCCCATTCTCATCCCCGGTAGTCCTTGTTAAGAAGAAGGATAACTCATGGAGAATGTGCATAGACTACCGTGAGCTCAACAAGAGAACTATTAAAGATAAGTTCCCAATTCCTATCATTGAGGAGTTGTTGGACGAGTTGAGGGGAGTTAGTTGGTTTTCTAAGCTTGATTTGAGGTCGGGATACCACCAAATCAGGGTCAAGGAATCAGATATCCCAAAGACTGCTTTCAAGACACATGAGGGACACTACGAGTTCTTAGTGATGCCCTTTGGATTAACCAATGCTCCATCGACGTTTCAGTGTCTGATGAATACTATATTCAGGCCGTATCTAAGGAAGTTCGTGCTAGTTTTCTTTGACGACATACTTATTTACAGCCCCACCTTGTCTGCTCATGTGGGACACTTAACTGAGGTGCTGGAGGTACTGCAGCAAAACCACTTGTTTGCCAAAATGAGCAAATGCTCCTTTGCTCGAAGGAGAGTGGAGTACCTCGGACATTTCATAACGGCAGAAGGAGTTTCTACTGATCCAAGGAAGCTAGAGGCTGTGCAAGGGTGGCCAACTCCTACTTCAGTCAAGCAGTTGCGTGGGTTTTTGGGGTTAACGGGGTACTATAGACGGTTTGTTCGTGGGTACGGAACTATCAGCAAGCCCTTAACCCAATTGCTCAGGAAGGACGCGTTTAAGTGGACTCCGGAGGCTCAGAAATCCTTCCAAAGTCTGAAAGAGGCCATGATATCTACCCCTACCTTAGCACTACCGGATTTTTCTCAAGAGTTTATAATAGAGACTGATGCGAGCTCTCTTGGGATAGGGGCGGTTCTAATGCAGAGCGGGCATCCCATTGCTTTTATCAGCAAGGCATTAGCACCCAAACACCTCCAGCTATCAGTCTATGAGAAAGAGCTACTGTCAATTGTGTACGCAGTCGAAAAATGGAGGCACTATCTAATAGGCCGCCACTTTGTGATCAAAACAGACCATCAAAGCTTGAAGTACCTTCTGGAACAACGGTTGCACACAGACATGCAACTAAAATGGCTCACGAAGCTGGTGGGATACGATTATGAAATAAGCTACAAGAAAGGAAAGGACAATATTGTGGCTGATGCCCTCTCAAGGGTCACGGGAGCAGAAATGATGACTACCATGCTGGAAATGCATCATGGGACCCTATTGGACGACATTAAAGCAAGTTGGCAACAGGACCCTATTCTGCAGGCTGTAATAGTAGCAATCAGGGCAGGACAACCTTCTCATTTTGATTTTTCCCAGGGCTTATTAAAGAAGAAGGGTAAGCTGGTGGTTGGGGCTAATGTGGAGTTAAGAAAAACAATCATCAGCATATTTCATGCCACAGCCATGGGGGGTCATTCTGGGGTACACGCTACCACTAAACGGATTTCAAGCTATTGTTTTTGGAAGGGCTTAGAAAAGGATGTTCGAATCTTTATTCGCCAGTGCGAGGTGTGTCAACGTTGCAAGTATGACCAGACTACCCCAGCTGGTTTACTACAACCGTTGCCTATACCCACAGCTATGTGGGCAGACATAAGTATGGACTTCATCACTGGGTTGCCCAAATCACAAGGTAAAGAGGTAATTATGGTTGTGGTTGATCGCCTAACAAAGTATGCTCACTTTATAGCGATGAAACACCCTTTTACTGCTCTTACAGTGGCTGAGTTGTTCCTAAGTCACATATATAAGCTGCATGGTCTACCCAACACAATAGTCAGTGACAGGGATGCCATATTCCTAAGTGAATTCTGGAAAAATCTTTTCAGCATGCAGGGAGTGGAGTTACGGATGTCAACTGCCTATCATCCTCAGACAGACGGTCAGACAGAAGTGGTGAATAGAGGGTTGGAAACCTACCTTAGATGTATGTGTGCTGATTGTCCATGGTTTTGGAATAAATGGCTTCCTCTGGCCGAGTGGTGGTACAATACGACCTACCACTCTACAATCCAGATGTCACCATTTGAAGCCCTATATGGATATACCCCCCCACTACATCTGCCTTATATACCGGGTACAGCTACTAACAAGGCTGTGGACAAGACATTGACTGAAAGAGAAGCTATGATTAAATTGTTGAGGTTCCATATTCACAGGGCTCACAACCGGATGACTCTGATAGCTAATAAAAAGAGGTCAGACAGGGAATTTGCAATTGGAGATATGGTATATCTTAAGCTACAAGCATACAGGCAGAGCTCACTTGAAACAAGAGGCAATCAGAAGCTATCTCCGTTGTACTATGGCCCCTACAGAGTATTAGACAGGATAGGGAAGGTTGCCTACCGGCTTGATTTACCTCTTGATTCGCAAATCCATCCGGTCTTCCATATCTCGAGGTTGAGGAAGTGGGTGGAGCCCAGTCAGGCGACTTTAACTCTGCCAAATCCCACAAGCCGACAAGTCCCTGAGTATATATTACAAAGGAAAATGGTGAAACAAGGCAATCATGCAGCAACCCAAGTTTTAGTCAAGTGGACAAATGGGTTGGAAGTGGACGCTACTTGGGAGTATCTTTACGATCTGCAGCGGAGGTTTCCGAAGATCACCCTTGTGGACAAGGGTGATTTTGAGAGGGAGGTATTGTTGCGTGGAAATAGGGCTGAGGAAGAAGATGGAGTGGAAGCAGAAGATGGAGTGGAAGCAGGAGAAATTAGGGCAAAGAAAGTATCGGGGAAAGTAGTTGACTGTGGAGCTGAAGTCTTCTCTTCGTGTGATTATGGGGGAGCTAAACGGAAGGAAGATGGGCCAACAAAGGAGGACGAGATGGTGATGGGCTGCAAGAAGGAGGACGAGATGGTGAGGGCCTGCGAAGGAACGGGCGAGGGAGGCGAAGAAGCCTAACAAGGCCTGTCGGGGCCTGCCAGTAGCAAGCAAAGAAATATCAGAGGACGAAAGTAAAAAGAAGAATAAATAAAGGGGAAAGACTGTAAATAGACAAAGGCACCAACAACCTGGCACAACAACACCACGCACAGCAGGAAGGGGAAATGCAACAACCCACAAGAAGCATCAGAGAACAACCCCAATGGGGGAGGGGAAATTAGTTAAGATGGATAAGAACGAGGGGTAGTATTAAAGGGGAATTCTCAACCCTTAAGAAAGCATGTAAGAATGATGATGATGGGAAAATGGGGGTGAGGGGAGTGGAGCCTCGATTCTGTGCTTGACAGAGCTTCGACTCTGGGAGTTGGTTGTATGTGTTGGTGTTCTCATGAGAAATCTGAGTAGAGGTTCAGCTTGTTGGTGAAGGATTGCGAATTACCGTCGCACCAAGTCTTCCCCTTTGGGATGCATGTTCTCCTAGTCGACCCCGATCTTTACTACCTCAAGACTCTCGTGATGATGCTTGTTGCCTGCTCTTACAGAGGTTCCCCCCTCCCTCCCTCCCTCCCTCGCGTTCCTTCTCCGCTTGTAGTCGGGATTGGTTTTCTTTCTTGGATTGTTCCAAAACCTGCATTCTTGGCGTTCCTTTTCTTTTCTTTCTTTATATCTATGTTGTAGTCGGGATTGGTTTGATTGGTTTTCTTTCTTTTTAAACCTGCCATGGATTGGTTTTCTTTTCCCCTGTTGCAGGCAAGATGTTTTCTCTTTTGACAATCTTTGACATCCTATTTCATCATTATCATTTGCAGTAATTGCGTGTAATTCGGCAAAAGGTGCACTGGAGTTACTTGAAGGAAGGAACGAGGCCTTTGATATTCTTATTACTGAAGTCCACTTGCCTGATATGGACGGCTTTCAGTTGCTGGACTGTGTTCGCTACAATTTCAGTCTTCCCGTGATATGTTGGTTTTCTTCACTACTTTTATGATTTTTTACATTCGCACTTTAATTTGGAACAAGTAATTCAACTGTAGTATGTTTTCTTATTGTCACAGTGATGTCCTATGATGGTACAATGATCTCCGTTTTGAGAGGAGTTCAGCTCGGGGCAAGTAGTTACATGCTCTAGCCACTGAGAATGGAGGAGCTGCGCCTCATTTGGCAGCATTTGTATCTAATGTGGGCTCGTGAAGCAAAGGAACTCCAGAGTTATTTCGCTGGATTCAAAGAATGCGCGGTGCCACCACCTAAGAAAAGGAAGCAAATGGTCGAGACGCCCGACGTGAATTCCACAAATCCGGTGAAGAAGGCACGCATTGTTTGGACAAAGTATCTGGAGGACAAATTCATACAAGCCGTGAACGAAATTGGTCTTTCAAGTAAGTTAGCTACAACTATTCTGCCCTTTGCAAATAGTCCGTCGGCTTTTCTGAGTTACCTCAGAATTGATCTCTCTTTACTGATTTGATTGTTGCCCTTCTGCAGAGGCTACTCCAAAGAAAATTCAAGAATCGATGAATGTTTCATGGCTGGCACTTGGGCAAATCTCAAGCCACTTACAGGTAACCATCTAATCTCACTATGTTAGTCAGACCTTGGTTAAATTTGATAAAGTTGTTAGAAATTAAATTTCCCTTTATCAACTCAAGTATACCTTTAAGTGATATCGATTCTTCTTTCTTTATGCATAATTACAGGAACGATCGTAATGAAAGAGCTTTGTTACCGTGGTGAGATTATTATGCAGAACCAAGTAATCCTCAAAGAAATGTTATGCCTATGATATGGTCCAGCAGCCTCATAATTGAACCAAATCCATTGAACTGGCAGATCAAAAGAAGGAACTAACTCACTGGTCCCAACCCCATTCATTTCATTATAGAAATTCTCACGATTCATAACATCAACAACAACTATAAAAATGCAAAATACTCTGCTTTACTCCAAACAAAAAATAAAAGGAAACAAAACGCCATTGCTCTGTGCACAGGACCAGCCATTAGAAACATGCCGTCAGGTAGAGGTGGACCAGAGTGACTTCTATCTCAGTCAAAAGCAAATTCCAAGTCAAAGCGCTTTCAAAATCAAAGACCGTTTAAATTTCCAGATTCTTTCAATCATGAAACCGGCAAATAATTTCATCTCCATTCTTGATGCACTTTTTCAACACATGCCGATCAGACCGCCTCCAACCAAAATCAATCTCCCAGAGAACACTGATAATTCGCATTCTAGTTAAATCCAAGTCTTTCTTAAGTCTGCTCAATGGACGTGATCGCCCGAACTATCCACATTCACATTTATTAACCACCCACCAGCCGTAAATCCAAGAACGGACACATTTTCGACTCGAATCCCCCAGCTAACTAGCTAAACTCCCGGATCATCCCGCCTAGTACTAAGGGAAGAGCATCACAGCAACAACAGAAAATCCACCCAACCGAGCATACCATCCGACACAAATGAAAAAAAAAAAACAGAAACAGATCGAACGGTGGACGCCTCACCATTTCTGCGGGGAGCAGGAAGATCTTACTATGTTAGTCAGATCTTGGTTAAATTTGATATAGTTGCTGAAAATTAAATTTCCCTTTATCAACTCATGTATATCTTTCAGTGACATCGATTCTTCTTTCTTTATGATGCAGATGTACAGGAACAATCATAAACTTGCAAATAATGAAAGAGCTTCGTTACCATAGTGAGATCGTTCAACAAAAGCCAGTGTTTGCGGCAGGTGCATTTCATGATGGATGAAGTGACCCTGAGTTCTGCTTGTAAGCATGTAGATACCCCAAATTGCACATAATTCTTTTCGTTTCATACCACAATAATTCGATTTCGTATGAACAATTAGTAAAATCAAAGTAAATGAAAGGATAAGAAAAATGGTCCATCCTGACACTGGCCTTCACTCTTGTTGAATCCCGAAGCTCAAGGAATCCTTGATCTCAAGCTACTACCGATTCCTTAACTCTTATCCTAACGCTCTCTATGATTGCTGGGTCAAGTTTTTTGGCTCGCAATAAAGCTAGGGTCCTGATGGAGCAACCGGTAGTCCTATTTATCCACCTCTCCAGACACAATATCTGAGTACCAATGATGGTGACCACATCTGCTGGCACGTGATGTTTGGACATAGAATTGAGTCCTTGTGAATGGGCAGAGCCAGGTGCTCTTATTTTAGGACGGTAGGGAGAGCTCAATTAATTCAACAATTAGATAAGTAGAGTTATCGTATTATTAGTCTAGTGCTTATCGTTTTAAACATCGGTATTCTTTCAACCTACAACACGTTCTTGTACAATGCTCGAGTGAACAAAGAAGAGAAACATAGGTCTCTGAGTCTCGCAAACACCGGAATTCCCTCAAGCCTGTACACTTACATTTAGCGCACCAATCAATCCATTTTTTTCGCACTTTCAAAGCTTCTTTCTTAGTGTGTCGCGAATGGGCTAATGCTCTCACTTCTGAAAATCTTTATAGTTGTCTGCTTGACTATAATAGAATAAGTAGAAAAAATATAATATATATATTAACAGCATCCCCCTATAATCTTTATAGGCTGTCCAAGCACGGCATCCCCCTCATTCGAGTCAACCGAGGAAATTCCTCCCCGAGGCCATGGGACGAGGCAACTGTTTGTTTTAGGGGCAGTAAAAATAATAAAAATAAACTTTTAACCCCAAAATAACAATGCGTATGAAATTTTAAATAAATAGCAGCATAATCTTACCCGAAAATTATACCTTGTAGTTTTCGACGAAACAAAACCGTAATCAGGAACAATCGACCGAGAGCCCCACGTGTGACTCCTCCAGAGGTATTCACGTGCACACGATCATGAATCTCTCGTCGATCCTTTATGTGCTAGCTTCTTGAATCGACAAAGTATTTTTTTTCTTTCGGAAGCAAAACTCAAAAACTCTCTCATCACTTTTGGTTGTCTGATATTATTTTTTTCAAGAGAACGTCTCTCTCCACCCCACCCAATCGGACTATTATTCTCAGACTAAATGACAACAAAAGTAAAAACTATTACGAATATTTGTGAATGCCATTATGACTCCGAGTAGTAACTGCAGAGATTCTCTCCACCCCATCCATCGGGACCCTTCATTTACCGAGTCGTTTCATTTACTTATACTATAAATAGAAGATCTTGTAAAATGTATCGTTTGTACCTTTGATCGAAATCAATAAAGAAACTCTTTCCCTTTTCTACGATCTTTGGCTTGTGTATTCTCTCAATCTTCTTCCTTATTGTTTCTTTTTTTACAACCCGTTATCAACACGAAGCTCTACCGGAAAGCGAGGAAAGAAAAGAAAACGGCGATCGTATGTAAGATTCTTCTCGGAATGAGAGGGTGTTAAATCAACGATTCTATGGAGTTTGTAAACGGTAATCTCACATGCTATTTTAAATTTTTATTACATTTATCGAAAAGTTTATTCGTACCAAATCTCGATCCCCCGAAGCGGATCCACGATTCCCAGAAGCGAATTTACCATCCCCAGAAGCGGATCATCGATCATCAATTCCTAGAAACGAATCATCATTTCCCAAAAGTGGACACGCGATTCTCAGAAGAGAATCCTCGATTTTCTCGATCCCTGGAAGGTCAAGATACTGCGTAATTAGTCAACAAAATGGAGGTTCCCTGAAGCAAATCCTCCACCAATGAAAAATGTATTTGTTTTGTAGACAATACATCAACACATACTCTTGGTAATGAATGAAATAAGTGTGAATACGATATCTGGAAGTACGAAAATCATTGAGGGCTCCGAAAGAGCAAATATCTTATTAGTCAGAGGAACAAATATGTGTATCGATAATGCGCTGTATTCCTCTAAGTCTCAGAGAAATTTGTTAAGTTTTAAAGATATCTGCAGAAATAGATATCGCATTGAGACTTCGAATGAAAATGATAAAGAATAATTGTGTATTACAAGTCTCGTCTCGGGTAAAAAATGTATCTTAGAAATGTTAACTGTAGTTGTCTCTAGACTATATTTCACAAATATAAGTGTTGGTGAAGTACATGTTGTTACAAACCAGAAGTTTGTTGATCAAAATAATTTTATTACATGGCATGATCGATTGAGGCATCCTTGAGCTATAATGAAGCGAAAAATAATTAATCATTTATGTGGGCATTCATTGAATAACCAGAATATTTTTCTCCCCAATGGATTTTCATGTACCGCTTGTTCCCAAGGAAAGTTAATAATAACCATCATAAAAATTTAGGGCTGAACCTTGAAATTTCTCGAAAGAATACAAGGTGATGTATGTGGACCTATTCATCCACCATGTGGACTATTCAGATACTTTATGGTATTAGTTGACGCATCAATGGTCACATGTGTATTTATTTTCAACTTATAATCAAGCATTTGCATGATTCCTTGTTCAAAATATCAAATTACGAGCTCATTTTCCGGATTATATCCAATAAAATGTATTCGTCTTAATCATGCCGGATAATTTACTTCCCAAACATTCAGTAGCACATTTTCACACACAAAATGACCTTGCAGAGTTAAATGTCTTCAATTAATTGTAAGACCGTTGCTTATAAGAACAAAACCCTCGATACATGCTTGGGGACATGCTATTTTGCACGCGGTAGCGTTAATTAGCATCAGACCTACAAATTATAATGAGCTATCCCCTTTAAAAATGGTTTATAGTCAGGAAACACATATATCTCATCTAAGAATTTTCAGTTGTGCGGTATACGTGCCCATTGCTCCACCACAACGCACAAAGATGGGACCCAAAGGAGATTTGGGATACATGTCGGATATGAATCACCGTCTATAATTAAATAATTAGAACCGTTGACTGGAGATATATTTACGACGCATTTTGTCGATTGTCGATTTGATGAAATGATATTTTCGACATTAAAAGGGAAACATAAGCAGTTGGAAGAAGAAATAATATGGCGTGAGTTATAATTGGTTCACTTGATCCTCGAACAAAGCAATTTGAACTCGAAGCTCAAAAAATTATTCACTTGCAAAATTTAGCAAATCAATTGCAAGATGCTTTTACTGACCCTGAGAAAGTGACAAAGTCTTGTATTCGAGCTGCAAATGCTCTAATAAGAATTGATGTCCCTGAAGGACAACCTAGTATTGCTAATGAGCCTAAAATACAAATGAAACGTGGTAGACCGGTCGGTTCTGAAGATAAAAATCCTCCGAAAAGAAAGGAAGTAAAGGCTCAAACTGAGGAAACAATTAATCCAGAAGAGCGTCCAGTCATTGAGAATATGATTTCAGAAGAGTCATAGATACCTGAAAATAAAGATATCTCTATTAATTATGTTTTGACTGGAAAGAGATGGAATCGAGATAAAATTGACGTCGATGAAAATTTTGCATATGCTCTAGAATGCGATATTGTAAATGATGCTGTTAAAGGATGCTGACAACGAAATGATTGGCCAAAATAGAAAGATGCGATTGAAGTAGAGTTAAAATTGCTTGCAAAACATAAAGTTTTTGAACCTATCGTCCATACACCTGAAGATGAGATTGTCAGATATAAGATTGTCCGATATAAGGAACGACTTGTTTCTTAGGGATTCTCGCAGAGACTTAGTATTGATTATGATGAGACATATTCTCCCGTGGTAGATGCAACAACATTTAGATATCTGATAAGTTTATCAATTCATAAGAAATTAGAAATGCGATTGATGGATGTCGTTGCATCACACTTATATGGCTCTCTTGAGAATGACATATACATGAAACTCTCTGAAGGATTCAAAATGCTAGAAGCATGTAATTCAGATCGTCAAGACCTTTACTTGGTCAAATTATGTAGATCTTTATATAAATTGAAACAATCTGGACGTATGTGGCATAAAGTGAATATTTGTTGAAAAATGGATATCGGACCCAATATGTTCATGTGTGTTTATTAAGAGGTCTGGATCGCAATTTGTAATAATTGCGATTTATGTTGATTATCTGAATATTATTGGAACCACTGATGAACTCACTAAAACGTTGATTATCTCAAGAAAGAATTTGAGATAAAAGATCTCAGGAAAACAAAGTTATGTCTTGGCTTGCAGATTGAGCATTTAGAATATGGAATTTTGGTCCATCAATATGCTTATACATCAAAGGTTTTAAAAAGATTTTATATAAATAAAGCGCATCGCTTGAGTAGTCCAATGGTCGTGAGATCGCTTAATGTAAATAAAGACCCATTTCGACCTCGAATAAATGATGAAGAACTAATTGGTCCTGAAGTACCATATCTTAGTGTTATCGGAGCACTAATGTATCTTGATATTCATACTAGACATGACATATCATATCATTTGCTATAAATTTATTAGCATGATATAACTCATCTCTTACAAGCAAACATTGGAATGGGATAAAACACATATTTAAATATCTTCGAGTTACAATGGATATGGGTTTATATTATCCTTATACGCCTAAAGCAAAATTGATAGGATATACAGATGCGAGATATTTATCCGATCCTCATAATGGTAAATCTCAATTAGGTTATGTGTTTCACATGTGGTGATAGTGTTGTATCTTGGAGATCTATGAAGCAAACTATTACTGCCACATCTACTAATCATTCTCAGATTATAGCGATTCAAGAAGCAAGTAGAGAATGTGTATGATTGAGATATGTTATACATCACATTAGATAATCATGTGGTTTACTTGTAACTAAGAATGTCCCGGCGACATTATATAAGGATAATGTTGTTTGCATTACTCAACTGAAAGGGGCATATATCAAAGGCGATAAAACGAAACACATATCACAAAAATTCATTTTCACACACAATATCCAGAAGAGTGGTGATATTGACATTCAACAAATTCGTTCTTCAGATAATCTGACAGATCTATTTACAAAAGCTTTGCCTGCGACAACCATTGAAAAGCTTAGATAAAAGATTGGTATGCGCAAACTTTGAGATACAATGAGGCTCTGAAGAGGGGGAGTAAAATATTGTACTCTTTTTTCCTTGACCTCAGTTTGTTCCCACTGGGTTTTCCTAGTAAGACTTTTAACGAGACAATATCATAATGATCATTCAAAGGGGGAGTATTACGAATATTTGTGAATGCCATTATGACTCCGAGTAGTAACTGCCGAGACTCTTCGCATATCGAAATTCTTCATCTAACGAGATGTTTCATCCATCGAGACCCTTCGTTTACCAAGCCGTTTCATTTGCTTATACTATAAATAGAGGATCGTGTAAGATATATCATTTTGTACCTTTGATCAAAATCAATAAAGAAACTCTTTCCCTTTTTTACGTTCTTTCTCGTGTGTATTTTCTCAATCTTCTTCCTTATTACTTCGTTGTTTTACAACAAAAGCCAATTTATTGCCATTGATAACATTTCCTTTTTAAAAATCTTTCGGTTTCCAAATATAACGTAACTAAACTTTAAATAATATTTTAAATTGATTTTATGTTCTTGGAATAAAATATCAAATCCATGTAAAATATTTTAACAGTTACAAGAAAACAAAAATCAACGGCATATATATGCATTAACATAATTTTAATTATAACATTATTTTATTAAATAAAATATCTTGGATATAATATCTAAATGAATATTAAATATTTATTTCATATCCTTTTATTTAATATAAATCAACCCGAATAAATCCATATTCAATCTTAGTCAATTTATTTACTACCAATTAATCCAATTAATTGGATAATGATCAATAATCCAATATTTCATAATAATTTAATTAATTCTAATTCTGAAATAAAATGTTTAAATTTAGTAGACACTAAAATAATCAATAATACAATGTTCATGCCGACGTGCTATGCATGCGACCCTCTAGGTTCTATACACGAAGTTAGTGTAAATTCATACACAAACTAAGGTGGTCTAGCAACAGTTTTTAGTCACAAAACGTGTTAGGATAATGATCATAAATCATAAACCTCGATGAATCGATTACTGTGTAATTCAATCTCTTCATCTAATCGACATTCCAATTAATCTAGCGCAAAATACATCATCACCAAATTCACTAAATTAATTGTTTTACTTGATTACCAACATATAATAGACTCATTGAATGTAAAACATTCCTCTCATGGCCATGTATTTTAGAGTCACTAATATCTCTATCAAGTGGCCTAGATGTCAACTCTCTAATTCAAAAGAACGATAAATCATGTAATGACTCAACACTATTATCTCTACGTTTTGTCACACACCCAACAATCGCATTAATCACAATAAGATTAAAGACTGTTTTTAACGACGTCAAATTGTACAAACTCCACACATATAATAAACGAAAGTCTCAAATCAAAAGATTAGTTACAGTCGTTCATAAAAAGGATTTACCAATGATGTTTAAGATGTGGTATCCTCTTAAACAGGTTGCGTCCAGTATCCTTAATCTCAGGGTGCCCCTAAATATAAATTGGATATACAATCAATCAGTCTATCTTGACCTTAGTTATACTTAACGATGATCTAGATATACATGTCCCCTCTAAACATCTATCCGATCACGAACTATTTCATATTAATATAGTCATTAATCTGCGGGACTTTATAATTAATAATTTTACGTGCAGAAACGTAAAATAATTAATGACAAAATACTCGCCTTTATTAATTAATTAGCCACAAATACAATAAAGTGTCTTGGCATATTAGTGCACACACTAACAACAACTCCTCGATGAGTTTCCAGCCTCTTATCTATTCTCGTTCAGCCCCTCTCACACTTCTCGACCACCTCCTTTCCTTGTTTGATCCTCACATATCACGTGGGAATGCAAACTGGGCCACCGACGGAGTAAAAGCATTCTCGGACTAATTGTAGGGGAGTTAGTAGGCAAGCCATAACTTTTTCATCTGGCGTCGAATGGACAAAAAGCCAGGTTGTACCTCTTCCTTACTTCATTGTTCAAAGGAGGTTTGAACTCGTTTGGAGTCACGTAGGCTGAGAACCGTTTGTTCTCGTAGACACATGCCTGCATGGAGGCCATAAATGTTTTTTGTGGTTTGGGACTTGAATTGTTGTCGTACATAACTATTGTTTGAAGTTCAAAACACTTTCAAAATACATGTCTACCTCCTCCCAAGGTCCTTGAGCTTGCATGGTAGGTTGAGCCCTTGTCTTGTGTCTGTGGGTGGCTTGAGAGCGGCAGAGAACCTTGGTGTCTCCCATTGATGTCGTTGCTCACCACCACAATCCCGAAGCGGGCCTTTTTGGAAGAGGTTACGCACATCGGCTGACCTCAATCCCTCATACCAAATGATTTTCAATGAATAGCGATCTTGAAGAAATTTTTGTTGTATTTTTTTGATGAATAAGGATGGAGATAGGACCTTGGAAGCAGAGGACGTGTGTGCAATCCGCTACTGATCAACGTACTGCAATGCCGCTTCTGGAGGGATCTTGAGAGATCCGACCGTTGGATCGTCTTCAAGCTTTCCATAATCGAACTAGACTTAAAGACAATCGTAATATTATTTATTTTGACCGTTAAAGTTTCTGATAAGTTCACACACGATCTGGGAAACAGAGCACATGCGAAGTCGGACTGTCGATTCATTGCAGTCCTGTTCTCTATGTGATGCTGAGCGATCTCACCGTTAGATCGTCACCATATTCAATAGGCATATCCTTTATTAAAATGCAGTCATTTTTACATATCGTACACATTTTTATCCTACGCTTAGGATATGTGTTTTCATTTTAGATTGAGCACCTATTTCACAAAAAATGGGAAATTGTGTCCACGTGTCCGACTTTGCGCTTGCATATGTCGTTATTCCACCGTTTGATTCGCCTAGAATTTGGTGTGCGACATCTTCACATGACGAACTTTCTGTCAAATCATTTTATGTATTGACCAAATGGCTAATGATAAGGATATGACGGGGACGAAATAGCGAACATGGGCTGTCCTGTTTCTACGGACAGTCACGCTTTTCCGCTGATTTCAGGAGATCCCACTGTTGGATTTGCTTAAGATTTGACATGTGAATTCTTCATAAAGATACGAATTTGTAGGTTCCAATTGCACTTAGATCGAACGATTATAGATGAAGTTATACTCCGTTTTCCGAAGCTGCATATGCCATGTTCGTGCCTGCATATGTGTTAGGCTTTGCATTTGCACAAGTCATAACCTCACCGTTAGATTTTCATGAAACTTTACAAACATGCTTATTATTGATCCGGCCACTTAATGTACGGTTGGAATTTTATTATTTTAAATGCATGGGAAATTATATATTTCGCTTCGATTATATGTTTCGAACATCTCGATCGTTCTTTCACCTTTACAAGATTCATTACATGTATGGAACTAGTGATTGGACATGGGCTAATCTTATTCAACAATCTAGGATGTTCTTCTTGAATTAAGGTCAAAGTTGACCTCCCACCTCAAACGGTAAATCATGCCTTACTAATTCGACTCGATTGAATTTCAAATTTAATCGATACTAATGCCTTACTAACATCTTCTACATTATGGAGGGTCAACACCATTGGGCTCCACAATGCCCCAATATCCAAGAGCGCGTGTAACAAACCGCGTTAGAGGATCGACATCAACGGACCACAAACGCCCCGTAAGTCTCATTCCGACTTACATAGTAAATTATAATTATTACAAATATTCAATTAGAATTTTCTAGCAACCACCACTATCTCATTGATTTGCATGACAATCAACCGAGCTTCACGGGAATTCGACAAGACGAATTTCGAAGACAGAAGGCTCGAAGGCGTGTGTAACAAATCGTGTTTGGTTGGATTTACCGCTCTCGGTCTGAAGTAAAGCGGCTCCGACCAACATTTCAGGTACAAAGGGGAGGCCGCCTCCCCGAACCAAATTACATATCCACCTATAACGGGTTGCGGGCCCAAGTGCATAGGCCCACGGTCACCATATTTTCCCATCACCTTTTATCTCAATAATTGTTTGTGCTTGTATGCATGTCGTCGGGCAACTTAACTTTAATACTAGTATGTTAGTGTGAATTAATAAACATAAGTTCGGGTCAAACACCCGAATCGGGTCCAAAGCCCGTTGAACAGTGACATGAGTCCGGAGTTATGTCCAAATGGGGAGCAACGCCCATTAACCAAAAGGAAACTTTTGGAGCAAACGCCACATCTTCGCATGTTTAGATGTAAGAGCTAGTAATTAGGAATCCCCGAACCAATTATTTTTCCGACTTAAACAGTTCTAAAAGTAAGTCGGTGGTGACTTCGTAATGGCTTGTTTACCTAGATTAAGCAAAAACTACCATTTTATAGAGCCATCATGGATGAAAGAAGGCGCCATCCATTCTTTGGAGGGAGGTTTTGGTTGACAGTGAGCTTGTCATGCTTTAGCTGATATATTTACCGGAAACGAAACACCCAATTAGTGCCTTATAGGTGAAAGCATGACATAGACAACGCCAACTATCCTAAAAGCTCGAACTTGTAAGTGAAAGCATGACATACTATATATTTTCAATTTCAACAAAAATTGCTGCCCATGAGTACATCACTCACCATAATAATTGTTTTTTGGTATATGAAACTTAAGGGGCATGCACAAAAGCTATGAACACGCTGGGTTAGCATATGTACCAAAAGGCTATGTACTAAAATAGTCGCCCGGAAAAACAGTTGTTCATGGTACTCGGCCGCTCGTCCTCTGTGGCTCTATGACCACTGAGCCCATATACGAATCATATGATCATTGCTTGCCGAAGCTAATATCCGAGGCCTCAGAGGGTTCCGGCTCACACTGTTGGCGGTCATTTTGTGACAGGTGAATACTTCAATTGGCTCCCCACCCACCCAAGGCTATGGAATTTGGGTGTGGGTCTTTTGTCGAAATGGCCTTCCTTAAGAGCTGAAAAAGAATATAATATCTAGTATGCCTCCCTTGTCTGTTCCATATCTAGACCTGTTTCCGAAAGAACCAACAACAAGGTTAGAAACTGTCTTTGCCGATGATAAAAAATAAAATAAAAGGATTGGATGGTTGGATTAGTACCACCGAGTTTGTTATTGAGACTATTTTGGTATCAACAAACTTCATTTCATTTTATGTCTGAGATTTATGTTGTTTGACGTTAGCATTTATGTTCATTTATCATTGTTGTTTGAAGAATTATATGGTAAGATACATGTACTAGGCGTCAAATTGAAATTTTTATGGTTATTTCTCAAGCAAGCATTGCTTTTGGTGGAAGTGACATTATACAAGTCATCATCGTCTGGGATCATGGCTTTCTGAAGATATCGCGGTTTCTAACCAAGTGGGCCAAGTGGCTGTCGGTCTTCCAAATAGCGTTTTAGGCTTTTAGCCCAAGCTCGTGGTCTTAAATTGTAAAGACTTGCGAAATTTCAAGTACCCCATACTAGTCATTCCGGATCGCAGATACTGATCCGACATCATAAAATCATTATTCTTAAGTTGTGAAATTTTTCCTAAAGAAAAATGTTGCTCGTAACCGCAACTTTGCAAGAATGCTAATATCTCAATTCTGAACGAAGACTTCGTATATATATCATAAAGTTATTCCTAACCGGGACTTTACCTTACTTCGACCATTGACGCGGTTATAAAAAGCATGTTGTTCGTATTTTAGTAGTCCTTGTCCAAGGAAAAGCCACATGGGTTATATCATGTGGAACTTGGAAAAATGAACCAATCTTTCTTATTCGATCGTACCCCTGAGAAAAGATGGTGAAAGGATAATTTATTTCTTTCCTTTTCCTAATCAACCCATGATTTACCAGCGGATAGAATCAAACGTGTTATCCCATCAGAAGGGGGGGTGGAACATGGTGCAAGAGCACTTCATATTGAACACAAACAATGCCAAATGGTGTTGCCCTGCCTTGGTTTTATTTACAGAGAAATATATAAATATCTTAAACATATAGAAGTGATAGACCTTTTGTTGTGTTAGAGAAGATATCGCGAGGCTGTTTGTTGGGGGGAACATCACATCACTCTCTACTACCAAGCCAAACACAAACCCTAAAGTTTTTATTTAATTATTAAAGGTAAAGTTTTTGGCTAGTAATTAATGAGTGAGGTGGATATCATCTTTTCTTTCCTTTGCTTTAAATTATGAGTGAGGTGGATGCAGTTTTCTTAGAAGAAAGCAACAAGTAACGAAAATAATATCCCTAAAAAGACCCAGTTTGGTTGACCGGTCAAAGGCATCTTTTTCTTCTTATATCATCATAAAAGGAGAAAGAATAAGAAATGGACCATTCTACACCTCCCCTTTTGACCACCGAAGGCGTGTCCCTCGTGTCCGAGTTTATCTTTTAGGACACATAGACTGTTATTTCTTTGTTAAATTATCCTACGAACAATCGAGAAAAGAACAAAAGAACAGATGCAGATGCAATTTGCCTGGAGCGATATCATCGAATAATCGGACGGACGAACAGTCACTTAGAATAATAATTACCATGATAATAACATAACCCCATTCGATCTTATCTTCGCATTATGCAAAGGAGCGCCCAGACCAAAAAAGAAAAATTAGTTTGACCAGGCCCATTCATGACTTTAAGAAAAGACGAAGTTGCGTTAGGTTTGGTGGGTGGGTATGTTCACGATGGAGAAGAAGATGAAGCCGAATTTGACTCGAATATGTAATACTTGTCGACGGCGACGGACACGTCCCATGTGCAGCTTAGCCCCTTTGGGATGGTCACTAGATCCCCTGCCCCGAACTCGACCGCCCCTGACGACGACGACCCCTTAGGGTAAACCTTCACCTTCCCTTTCACGAGGTAGCACGTCTCCTCCGCGTCGAACTTCAGCTGGTACTTCCCTGGAGGACAACCCCATCTGCTTCTCCCCCCGCAGCCACCCCAAAATCAAGGACGGCTAAAAAGTTCACTAACAGACCGGAATATATAATAAGCACGCGCTCGAACTCTGCGAGTTCGGGTTGCGGGGAAAAGGGAAGGTACATACTTGGGCCAACACTTGATGTTCAATTCGGCGAGGCGGGACTCGGAGGGGTTTCTCTCAACCACGATCGGGAGGCTGTTCTGCGGAGACGAGCTTGGATTTCCCGACATGGGTATAATGGGATAAGCCACGGGGAAAGATGAGATGATTGGGGGGGGAGTCAGGAATTGGGGAAGAGAAGCTTCTTGACCGAAAGCAAGGGTTTGATGATGAAAATTTTTTGTTTCTTTTTCAGGCAGGTGCTTGGTTTTAGACCAATAAATTAACGTGGCGAGACACAATTTATAGTAGTTAAACAAATAATGTATGTCTCCACTTTTTCTAGCACTCTATCTTAGTTGGATTGTATCTATTAAGTTAGAGAAGAAGTATATCAAATTATAACTTCTCGAAGCGTGAATAACACAGCATTGCACAACTGCTTGACTAAATTCGACATAATTCCTCCGACAGTTACCACTCGGCTCGCATAAGAACCGACTTTCTTACCATTTTACCTTGTATTCTTACCTGGCCAACTAACCCACTTATTGTCACCCCTACTACAAACACACTAGACTACAAATATACCGATCTGAATCTAACTTAACCCTCACCTAATAGACTCAAAAAGGACCAACTCGAAAAATGATCTCACAATTTGTGCTGCTCCATGTCTTCAAGCTTGACTATATTATTGAGATCCCCAGTGTGATTGAAACCACTGCACATAATTCTTTATGATTTATTTCCATCTAAATACCTTCCTAAAAAAAGTCCTCGGGAAATAATCCTTGAACGACGAAAGATTGTCAAGAATATGTGTGGGAAATGAGAGTCTCAATTTGGAAATTGTTCCTTGAGATTTTAGCCTTATGGCTTAATTATATAAAAATATTCATTCATAATTTGGAAATACATTATTACTTGGGATGAATAAGGACATACTTTCGTTCTTAATTAAAGAATTAATTCTTTTAGGATACATACTTTTGTGCATGTTCATAATAATCGATTGCAAGTGTCCTAGCCCCTCATCTGATTAAGATCCTCTCCATTTCATGAGAATCGGAGAGTCTACAATTTAAGGATACGATTAGTCCTTCTTTAATCCAACGGTCGTTTTTAATTTTAATAAACATATTATAACTAATAAAAAAATTAATATATATGTATTATTTAATATCGTGACTTCCGATTTTTATGATTTAACATTGATTTAAGGTTTTTATGGCGTTTAGGATTTAACAGGTGCAATATTTAACTTTTAGGGGGTTAACTTTTAAGGTTTATGCTTTAGGATTTAAGATTTAACTTTTAGAGTTTAAGATTTAAGATTTCGATTTAAAGTTTAACTTTTAGGGTTTAGGTTTTAACATTTCAATTTAAAGTTCAACTTTTAAGGATCAAAGATTTAAATTTATAGTTTAGTAATTAAGGTTTAATTTTTAGAGTTTAGGATTAATGTCTTGGGTTTATAATTTAGTGTTTATGTTTTCTTGTTATTAATTAAATATAGTGTTTTATAAATGCGAAAGTATTTAAAAATGACCATACTGAGGAATGTCAATTTTTGCCAATAAGAAAAATATACACCTTTAGATTAAAAATAGGAAGATCTTGTGCATAAAATGTACACTCTCCATTTCATAAATTGGACCCGGATCCGGATGGCAGATGGAATTGTGATTGTGTTCATTAACGGGAGAGGGGATACATTATTATATAAATGTGACAGATTCACCGACTTGTGTTAATATTGAGCCTACACCTAACACATATTAATATCAAACCGAGATGTCATAAAAACTCAAGTAAAATATCATCTAAATATATACAAGTTGTCATGTATAGAGCTTGTAAAATAATTAATTATAAATAATTTTTTTTATAAAATTTTAAAATTTTTAAATGATCAGAATATTTAACCTCTAAAACGAAGTATGGCCATGTAGTAATAAATAATGAGACAAGATCTAAAAAACCCGTCATCAAAGCCACCGACATGAGCTATAATAATATCGGACCATAATCCGAAGTTCCACTTTAAAATAAAAAGTAGTCTTGCTAAGCTAATATTGAGTTGGGTTCAAGACCCAAATGGTGAGATTTTGGGTTTTCACTTGCAACCTTTCCAACCAGAAAAGGGTCCTCTTTCCACCCAACCGTCTCAACGATTGTGGCCTTTCTTTGGCATTCACACCGGTGGTGTGCTGGGGGGGCCGGACCAGCCTGGACGGTGGAGGACATCACAATCGATCCGC
>JAKZET010000188.1:0-25000 GCA_023653495.1 Melastoma candidum
TTATCACTTCTATAGCTATAGATCAGAATTCGGAGCGTTAGATTATTGTTTGTGAGTCTAGAGTTCGTATTATATCTTTTTCCGCTTTTTTTTTTTTTTTCATTTAGTGGCCATGATTTGCTTTTCTCTCATTTGAAAATCTGTTGGTTATAGTAGTAGCATCGAAAACATAATATAATGATTCACAGAGAAGGGACCTTTAAATAGTAAAAGGGGTATGCTGCCAGTAATTATGAATTTTAAAATTACAGATCAATTTTTGTTATTAATGTATTACTTTGAAATGCTTCTAATAATAATAATACCCAATCTGGTGTAGGACGAAGAGAGATTGCGTGTTGTTTATCAGGAGAAGTGCAAGAAACTCAAGATTTTGGATGATCGAGGAGCTGAGGCGACTAAAATTGATGCTACTCAGGCTTCCATTCGAAAGCTGCTTACCAGAATCAATGTTTGTGTTAAAACAGTTGATGTTATATCTACCAGGATTCATAAGCTGAGAGACGAAGAGCTACGGCCTCAACTTGCCGAATTGATCAGGGGGTATGTGCTTATATTTTCTCAATAGCTTTTTCTCTAAAACATCTTTTCAAAGGTCCATGTGATTATTGCAATTTGCTTTAGAATCCAGCAACAACGGTGGGCTGTTGCTTCTTTCCTATCTTTTGCTCTGGATTGTATTGATGGATCTTTGTGAACAAAAGTATCTGTTAACAATGCATGCTGCTAATATTTTAGCTTGGTTTGCTGCAAATAATTGCGAAAAGGCACTTTGTCATTGCCTTAATATGTTCCTGTCCCTCATATTGTCATTAGAAGGTGGCACTGTTCCTTTATGGAGTAGAGGAGTCGGCGACTATTGTCAGGCAACAAGTTATCACATCTTTGGTTCTCCTTAATGGTGTGCAGATTAATTAGGATGTGGAGGTCAATGCTCAAGTGCCATCAGAAACAACTTCAGGCCATCATGGAAAGCAAAGTGCGTGTTCTCAGGGCGAACATTGATTTCCGACGGGAGTCGAGTCTGAGGGCTACGGTAGAACTTGAAACAGAGCTTGTAAATTGGTGCAATTGTTTCAGTGAGTGGATCAAAGCTCAGAAGTCATACATATCATCTCTAAACGGGTGGCTGTTGAGATGTATCGATCACGAGCCAGAGAACACAGCGGATGGACCTGCACCTTTCTCGCCTAGCAGAATGGGTGCTCCCCCGATCTTTGTCATTTGCAATGACTGGTACCAAGCAATGGAAAGAATATCAGGTAGGAAGGTAGGCAACACGATGCGGGATTTTGCCTTGAAACTGCACCAGCTATGGGAGAGACAGGATGAGGAGCAGCGACAGAGGACAAGAGCTGAGCACGTGTCGAAGGATTTTGAGAAGCAGCTGAGGTTCCTCAGAATGGAGAAGGGGAAGATGGAGGTTGAGCAGGACGCATTTTCAGAAAGGACGGCAGTCTCCAAGTACGCCTCAGAAAGTGGGGTCTCACACCTCGACGACCTGAAGAATGACCTCGACTCGATGAGGAAGAAACTGGAGGAAGAGAGGGCCAGACATAAGGAGGCGATGAACTTCGTACGAGATGCCACTTCAAATAGCTTGCAGGCAGGCTTGGTCCCGATATTTGAGAGCCTGGGAAGCTTCACATCAGAGGTACTAAGAGGGCACGAGGAGGTGAGGCTCGCCTAGCTTGTCTCATTCTTCCTATTCCTATATTCCCATTCCGGCATTCTGCAATTCGTGAGTAGAGATGTTTTGGCGATAGTCGAATAGGAGTAGGGCATTGTTGGCCATCGAATAGAGAGGGTAGAAGAGGCTAGATCACCCTGGGAAGGATACGGGAGAAGAGAAGAGAAGAGGTTGGTTTTTCTCTGTACAGAGTTCATTTATTTGTTGATTGGTTGTCACATGGGTACGGTTGGATGTATATGTAGTGTAAGTCAGTTTATTATTGGCTAGTAACCGGGGTCTCGGCCAATTTTTCTTTGGCCATTCCATAACAAGGACTGGTTTGGCTGGAAAATATGCACCGCAATAGACAAATCAGTCCCATCTGTTGCCTGCGCTTGACGCATCACCTTGTTCTCCTTATCCTGGTCTGCCTTCGTCCATCGAAACGCAGGTAAGGAGAAAAGAAAGCTGACTTGACAAAAAGATGGCAACATTGCGCATGAATATGATATCGTTAGCCGGGGTTGGTTGTTAGGTAACTCAAGGTGTGAGGTTTACAGGGAGGTGCGTTGGTGGTGCGTGAGGATCGAAGAAAGTAATCCACGATTGGATGTTTGAATAACTTTTGTCTTATGCTGCGGATAACAACGCTACATCAGCCTCGATTGGAGAAATACAAATTTTATTTTCTAGATGATATCTTCATCCTTGGTAGTGGTGGTGATGGTGGTGGTGGTGGTGGTGGTGGTGGTGTGGTTCATGGGGAGTAGCTGTATTCGGAGGTGGTGGTGGTTAGTAAGGAGTAAAGTGGGATCCTCTCTAAATCCCATAGCTTCAGGGGCTTCAACAAGAAGTCTTGTGCTCCCCCTTCCATGCACCTACAGTTTTTATTATTATTCTTATTATTATAAATTAAAACTTATTCAATATAGTTTTTAAAAAAATTCTAAAAAAAAACTCATGCTGATCCTGGATGGTATATTTTCTGATGACATCACCACTACCGGCACATCTTTCAAGTTTTATCCCTGGAGCATGTAAAAAATTAATAAAAATGATACAAAAAATTTTACCTTTTCATTATTTGAAAAAGTAATTAATTACCTTACCAAACACACACATCTATCCTGAAGTTTCTAATTTAAATAACTGAATATAAGAATAGTAATTTGGTGAAAATTCAAACTTTAACTCGTCGGAGGAGACCGTAGCCGTTGATTCCAGGCATGCAGTAGTCCGTCATGATCAGGTTTCTCATGGGTTGACGACGGTGATGACAAACAAGGTTTGTGTTGGTACAGGAATGTACTAAGAAGGGGAATTGAATTACTGCCTTAAGAGTCTTGACACTTTTTCGATTACAGAAGCGTGGTTCTGTCAGATTACAGAGACTGGATCTGTTGGACAGATTCCCAGTTCTGAGATTGGTTATCTTAGGTGTGTGACACAAAGATTTATAGTGGTTCGGCAAACAATGCCCATGTCCACTCTCCCAGCGCTCACCTCAATTAGGGCGTATTCACTATGTTTAGAACAAGGGACTTTACAGATGCACATTTCTGTTAGAAATGTGACTAACAAGTTGCACGTTCACACGTGACTAACTCAACCCGCACGCAACGTGTCTGACTCCGGCTCCTCACTGAGCCCGTGGCTTGATGGCTACCACCTGCCCTCGTGGCTTAACGGCTACCACCTGCCAACGTGGCTTCACGGCTACCATCTGCCCTTGCACACTTCCTGTGTGACTAACAACCTGCACAAACAGAACAAAGCAACTACAACACCAACAGTCTGCAGCTACAGAAGACGCTTTCTCTCAGAGGTGATCGGCTCGGTGAATGCACGACGGACGCTCTCAGCTTTTGCAATGGTGAAGGCACAAGTATTCTGGTATGCTTTCAGGTAGAACGATAAGTTGAAATTGTGGCTTCACTCTTGCATTTAAGCTTGTCCGTAGAAAGGAGTTTCCCAGTCAATCACCAACGGCTAGTTGATCCACTTGCCATTTTCTCCATGATACGATCCTGTGGGAAAGCTTCAAAGAACACAAAACATTATCCTTAGTAATATCAGATAATAATAAACTAGATTAATCATCCAATAAGAGATAATGTCTTCTGCTCAGAAGCTGTTTTCTGTGACAGTAGAATCAACACCATTCCTTATACGAGTTTGGCATTGGGATTGATTTGTTTCCATAATATGAAAACATTCCCATCGTCCATATAAGGGAGATTTCAACCTGATTAGATTGTGGTCAAATTCCATAATTATGGGATCACGTTAGTTAAGGAAATAAGTCTTTTTAAAACAACTCAAGATCCAAGGAATGAACCTAGACGTGATGCCAAAGTTAATTCAATAAGAATTAACTTAAGGACGTATGTGATAAATATCTCACGTGCTCACATATTGAACAATCTCCAATAAGGAAATCGTCATTCACAGAAATACCATTCTGTAAATCGTAGTAAGTACTCTAACAAGGAGAGTTATAGCAACTGTGACACAGATGCTCATCTCTATAACAGAGATAGTGGACTCGATAGTAGATCGTCCTCGGAACACTATTTCTGATGGCTAGATCGTTTCCCCCATTGAAGTTCTCCACATAACTCTTTTACGTATTGCACAGATAACAGAGACCAGCTTCTATACCTGAAGACATATTCTTCTGTACACTTAAATAGCACATTAGTAATGCATAACATTGTCATCATCAAAATCATATTATATCAACAGTTTAGAATCTCCCTCATCGTCCCGAGATCTGTCCCCACAGTTGTCGACCAAGCCCAAGTATTGGAGAGCCTTGCTGCCGGAATCAACGAACGTCGCTGCCAGAAGACAAGAGGGCATAGTTTATAAGACGACTGACTACAAGGATCAATAATAGTTCCCCAGGGTAAACATATTTCACCCTCACGTTGGTACGACGAAACCGATCCGAGTAACCTCCCCAACAGCTTCCTATCGACCAGGCTGTCATCCACGGGCAAGACGTGGAAATGCTGCTTCCCCACATCATCGAACCCTCCCTCGCCTTCTTCATGCCCAGATCCTGGCTTCCGTTCCATACCTCTTTTGCTTCTTCCCATGAAAAGTCCCCCACACAAAATTTTTTACCCGACCCTTTTTCTTTTTGATGCATGGAGTAAGGTGGGAGATGTGTGTGATAATTTAAGTGGTTGGAAAGCAAGCTTAGCATGAACATTGGGGAGGAAAAAAAAGATAATCGGGAGAGGGTGTTTTCTATCAGGACGTATCTTTTTCAGGCAAGTGATATCTTCCTAGATTCGATTTCGATACATCAAAAACACACCCTCCTCATCAGTCTCTCTACCTCTCTCACTCCCCACGCCAAAATAGTTTTGGAATGTCTTCCGCTTTAGGGTGCAATCGCTGTTTGATTTCATTATTACTCAGAATCTCGAGAGATTAGCATGTGACACACCAAGACCACATAAATTTTGTTAGATAAGTACTCCTATAGGTAAATAAGTATCCCCCCTCTTCTATCCATTATTGGTTTTGTGATCTGGGTTGGTTTTTCTCGTGAGCAAAAGATAGGTCTGACTTTAATGGGGATCAAAAGACAATTGGTTAAAAAGATTCTGTGACCGAATAGGGTCTGTGGACTCGTGATCCTCTTTTTCTTTTAATCTAACTAGTAAAAAAGAGCAGGAATATGAAGACTTCATGAAGTGCTTGAAATTATATGCACCCCAAAATAAGCTACTAATAAAAGATGACACGCAACTCCAAAGAAAAACTTCCGGAATGAGGTTAGCTACAGAAATCAAAATGTCAAAGAATAATTACAGACGTATCAAATCAGATCAGGTCACAGATGGGGGTGGTTGTCGTTGTTGTTGTGGTGGTGGTGGTGGGGTTTGGCACTAAGGACGAATCACGTTATTATTGTTAGGGTTACGTGTGAAAGAATTGGATAGGAAGGGAGAAGTGATAGCAAAACGTAGATTCTGTACTGCCGGCGACCTTTTATAGGATAGAGGAAACCTACTGTAGAGCTGCTGCACTTACGAGGAATGTATATTAGAGTGTTTTGGCTGCGGAAATAATTTCTCTTTCTTAAACTTTCTCTTACATGAAATGTCTACCCGTCCCTTTGTAAATAGGAAGGAGTAGGAAACTCAAATAACAATAGAAACAGACATATTTAATAATATACTTAAATACTCTACTTAATGACCCACTTAAATGAGATTTTCATTACTAATATTGCATTAAATTGGATCATAAATTACCTTCAACGCTTATCATTCACTATCGGATGGATATATCGGCGTGGCATTTGGTCCACAAGCAATGCTAATTATGGGGAAAAAAAAGAAAGACGTATTCAATTTCATGGATACGCAATTGGTATTGAGATAAAAAAAAATGATGACGTCGCGTCAACCACGATGATGATGTTGGGGTAATAAAATTTATGAGGCGGCGTGTCCATGTTGTGGTATGAAATGAAAGTTAAGAAAAGACTAACAACGAAAAAAAAAAAACCCACCTCCATTGCAATCATATTTTGGTATACAGTTTTTCTCCCTCATTAACAAACCCGCGTTCTATGTATATGTTTTTCTCGTAAATAAAAAATAAATTTGAGAGATTCAAATTATAATTTAACATTTTACACTCGTGACATCAGATAAATGAAAAAATTTACTTCAAGGGCAAGATGAACCTGAATTTTGTCTTCTTTTAACAATTGGTCGGGGATGGGCGATGGGGTCCAAATTTATATTTTCGCCATTATTTGTATGGGTAAGCCCAAAGTTCTTTTTGAAGGCTTTCGATTATTTTCACCTTTTAAAAATGGAGGGTTTGGTCGGGGAAACGGCTAGCGATACTTGCACGTAACGGTTACGTAGTTTACCAAATTCACTTATTTTTTTTAGTAAATTTTACTAAGAAATCACTTTTTTTAGTAAAAGGCCGACATAATTAGTAAAAAAATTTGTAAATTTTACTAATTTTGCTACTGTTCACTAAATCAGCGTTTATTTTACTAAGAAATCACTTTTTTTTAGTAAAAGGACGACATAATTAATAAAAAAATTTGTAAATTTTACTAATGTTGTTACTGTTCATTTTTAGTAAATTTTATTAAATTTGCGTTTAGTATTTTTATCCATTTTTTTGAAATAATTCCAGATCTTTTTAGTAATCGTTTACTAAAAATATGGGAGAATTCCTAATATGTTTAGTAAATTTTACTAAAAATTTACTGTTCAAGTTTAGTAATTATTACTAATTTTTGTAAGTAAAAGTTTTCATTTTTTTCATCGGATTTACTAATTTTTTTAGTAATATTTACTAATTTTTCACTGTTCACTTTTAGTAAAAATTACTTCTTTTATTTCGTAAAACTAACTAAAATTAGTAAATACTAATTTTATTGTGATATTTAGTAAAACACTGTTTGAGTTAGTAAAAGTGTTAGTAAAGTTGTACAGGTTTAGTAAATGTTTACTGATTTCTACATGATTCTACAGAAAAATTTTGTAAACTGTTACTAAAAAGTTTAGTAATTTACTAATTCGAACAGTGAAACCCGAACCTATTTACGAATCTAATGTCGCTGTGAAATTACCATTTTACCCCCGACACTAAATTACTAAATATATGACGGCATAATGATCATACGTTTGTAATGCATTATATGTCCCAGTAACTGGGGGTCTATGGCTTACTGATATTGCTCAACATCATTACAGAAAGATTTCTTTTTACTTTTATGGAACTTATTATATTAATAAGCTAGACAGGAGATAATGACAATGAGATCAAAACGTGCTGTAGGAGTAACCCATTACCTTCTGGGTGGAATTGCCACATTCCATACATCACACTAGATGGATATCATGAATGAAGAAATAAGCCAAATCTTCTCCATGGAAAACCTGCTGCCTGAGCTTGAGAAGCTTCTGGTCCAGTGGGTTCCTTGGCGCAGCTGAGCCATCTTGGAGTAGACAAGAATATCTATATCCTCTTCGGAATTCTTCAGGGAAGCTGTCGAGAACTAGATGAAAAAACCAATTAATTTTTTCCAAAAAATTAATTGATTTTCAAGACCATACAACAAGAATTTGTATTAGCATATTTTAATATTTATCAAGTCATATATTTAGTAATTTAGTGTCGGGGGTAAAATGGTAATTTCACAGCGACATTAGGTTCGTAAAAAAGTTCGGGTTTCACTGTTCGAATTAGTAAATTACTAAACTTTTTAGCAACAGTTTACAAAATTTTTCTGTAAAATCATGAAGAAAACAGTAAACATTTACGAAACCCGTACAACTTTACTAACACTTTTACTAACTTAAACAGTGTTTTACTAAATATCACAATAAAATTAGTAAACTATTACTAATTTTAGTTAAGTTTTACAAAATAAAAGAAGTAATTTTTACTAAAAGTGAACAGTGAAAAATTAATAAATATTACTAAAAAAATTAGTAAATCCGATGAAAAAAATGAAAACTTTTACTAACAAAAATTAGTAATAATTACTAAACTTGAACAGTAAATTTTTAGTAAAATTTACTAAACATATTATGAATTCTCCCATATTTTTAGTAAACGATTATTAAAAAAATATGGAAATTATTTCAAAAAAATGGGTAAAAATAATAAATGCAGATTTAGTAAAATTTACTAAGAATGAACAGTAACAAGATTAGTAAAATTTACAAATTTTTTACTAATTATGTCGTCCTTTTACTAAAAAAAGTGATTTCTTAGTAAAATAAACGTAAATTTAGTAAAATTTACTAAAAATGAAGAGTAACAAAATTAGTGAAGTTTACAAATTTTTTCACTAATTATGTTGGCCTTTTACTAAAAAAAGTGATTTCTTAGTGAAATTTACTAAAAAAAATAAGCGAATTTAGTAAACTACGTAACCGTTACGTGCACTTATCGTTAGCCGCTTCCTTTGGTTGGACATATTTTTGTTTCCGTCATCCACGCTCGACTGATTGGATGGACGACGCTTCACGAGCTAAACATTCCATGGCTCCTTTTTCTTTTTCTTTTTTTTTTCTTTTTGTTTTTTTTTATCTTTAGAGATTTTCTTGAATCAAATATCTTTGACCCTCTCCCAACTCCTGAAGATATTCCACTTAAATTAAATTTAAAAATTCCACCTTTTTACTACTCTTTTGGTCATAGTAGGAATCCCTGGTATAATTACGATGGAATTATAATTTTAATCAAGCAACTTCAATTTTGATCAATCAAAAATTCTATTTCATAAACACTTCCATTGTGAACATTAGTTTACGAGAATCATTAGAATCTGTAAAATCAATGGTGCTTTTCGGGAGCACGAGTTGGTTGGATACGAAATGTGAAAATTACTGAAAACTCATGTAGCTCTTTCTCTCGAGAACAAAGCCATAAATGTTAACGGCAACTTGCGCTTCCTAAAATCAATGTTTGTTCATTTAAAATTTTTTTATTTAAATTCTACTTCACGGAGTAGAAGAATTGTGATTTAGATCCTCGTTTTTGTCTCCGAATGCGAAAATCATCAAATGCGGATTCCTGCATGGAGCGGAAATGTATTATATTACGACAAAACCTTACTCAAATAGTAACAACTATTCGCCGTAAGCATTACGATTTTGATCGGGTAATTTATATGGATGTATGTACTATTGTAATGGACACATTAGTTATAGTGGTTCAACCTTAATCGACCTACGTCCACTTTTCACCAACGAGGTGATTCAATGTATAATATAATTGGTGCAAAATGTCATTGCACTAGGCTAATGTGTTTCTCACGAAATGAGATTTAAAATTCTTAAACAAAATAGGAGATTCATCTTATGGGTGACTGTCCTCACTCAGTGGATGTCCTCTCATATCCAGTAGATGAATAGCTCGAAGGATTATCATACAACACGTTATCGCTTTAGTGTAAGCCTGTCAATCATAGCATAAAGCCAACATCAAAGTGACAATATAATACAAATCCTCACATGATTCCTTGATGGCAACATAATGTCTTCTCAAAGAACAACCCGTTTCTGAATCACAGCTGAGGAATGCTTATGCTCGATATTAATAAAGGATTTTCACACCTCACTTGTCTCCTCTTAGTATAAGCTGTCTATAAACACGGTAAAGGCAACCACGAAGAGTCACTTAAAACTGAAAGAAAAACGAAGAAGGGGATAGTTCATCACATAGTAGAATATGACTTTTCAAATAACAAAGTCGAGGTATGCGTCATACACACAGTTTGGACATATACGGTTACCACATCTGAGACTCACTACACTGCACACCCAGTGCCTATGGTGGAATTTTCAACTAATGCGGCTCACATGCAACCTGCTCTATTGTCCCTCCAAGAGGTCGAGACTTCTATATAACACTCTATACTTAGGATGAACTCTTTTCACTTCGGCGGAGTTCCCAATTTCTGGTGTGCACCCGCAAGTACGTGTCTAACTGTAAAACTCTGTCGATTTGTAGCTTCCTGCGAAAAACACAACAAGAACGACTTTATGGCGATGGGTTAGCATGGTTACTGCAGTACGTACAATATTCACTTATCATTCCGAAGACAATTTACCAGTCGCTTGTTGAACGCACTGGGGACACACAGTCCCTCTCAAGATGACCAAAGTAGCACACAACCATCGACACTCTCACACACAGTTGTAAGAGATAGGACGAAGCGATCGCTTAGCAGTTTTCGTTCCTCACCAAGTCGTACAGACCATACAGACACACATACACACAACTCACACAAATACCTCTAATCTTTGAGCTTTGTCTAATTTTATAAGGAAGCCCATCATGGGAGTTGTCTAGGTTCATTAGGACAATTCGATTGATTTGTTTGCTCAACGGTCGTGTGCTTAAGAAGAAAGTAATGGTTGACCAGATTCATCTGAGCACATAGCTACTCACATCGCTGCGAGAATGAAAGTCGTTGAATGACAACTTTTCTTAATTTATTTATTTCATCCGAAATAGATTATTAGTTCCCATGTTTGAAGATAATTAACCTAATGAAAAAATTATTATATTAATTATCAAAATCAAATCATAACTAAAATAATTTTATTTAATCATTATCCTTTGCAATGTTATCTTGATAGGAAGGAAAATCTTTGGAATATATATATATATATATAATTTAAATTTATCCCTTCAGAATATTTGGAGTCGTGCATAATAATCTAATTAAAATCAATCTCAACAATTTGAATTATATTTGATATATGTATAATATATATCGAATTAATCCATCACATAATTTAATATATGAATAGAAATATGTTTCCATATTGAGAGAATAAGTGCAGTAATATAGTTAATATCTTACAGTAAAACAACCACACGCTTCTCCAGCGCATCATAAAAAATAAGTGTAATATTATATTAATTTATTACTAGACAGTAGCAATTCTCTGTTAAATGTCATGATTAAATGACAATAATTTGTAATCTCATTTAGTACCATTAAGTGTGAGTTAGTGGGGTGGAGTTAATGTGAGTTAGTGGGGTGAAGTTAATGACCTAGAATTTATGGTAGAGTAAATGCCTTCTCTAGGACACTATATAAGGAGAAGCATTGTCTAAATGTTAAAAATTGAGAGAAGAAGAGGAGAAAGAGTGAAAAGAAAGAGAGAAGAGAGAGAAAAAGGGGTGAAAAAGAGAGAAAAGGTGTAAGAAGAGTAAAAGGGTCGGTAGTTACCCAAAAATTTCGTATCAAAATTCCTTGTTCCTTATTTCCAGAAACACCTCGCTGTGTCGCAGCAGTTCCGCAAAACCCTTCCTGTGATACAGCAAAGCACCGCTTTCCAAACAATCCCAACAAATTTTTGGTATCAGAGCGCAGCAGATCATGGCTACGTCATCCAGCAGCATGTTCTTTTCCTATTCACCAAACCAAATCCCGATCTTTGATGGAGAGCACTATGATTATTGGAGTTCACAAATGGAGACTATCTTTCTCTCACAAGATCTGTGGAAAATTGTTGATGAAGGCTTTGAAGAAAATGAAGACTCGTTAAATGAGGAAGAAGGTGCTGGAGAACAAGAAAAGAAGGTTAAAGAAAATGTGATGAAGAATGCGATGGCATTGCGGATCTTGCAACAATCCGTAAGTAAGTCGATTTATCCGAGACTTTATGGTCTCAAGAAGGCGAAAGAAGCATGGAGCGTATTAAAGAAAGAATTTCAAGGCTCGGAGAAAGTGATTTCCATCAAGCTTCAAGGCTTGTGGAGGGATTTTGACAACTTGGCCATGAAGGAGTCCGAAACGGTAAAAGATTTCTTCTCAAGAGTTGTTGAAATCATGAATCAAATCAAATGTTGCGGTGATGAAGTTCCCGACAAGAAGGTTGTGGAGAAAGTGTTGAGAAGCCTGCCGCAGAAATTTGAGCACGTTGTTGCTGTGATTGAGGAAACGAAGAATCTGGGAGAAATTTCCGTGTATGAGCTAATGGGTTCGCTTGAAGCTCACGAAAGAAGAGTAAGTAAGTACTCAACTCCTGTTGAATAAGCTTTTCAAATGAAGTTAAATGTTTCAGAAAAGAAGTCAGAACAGAAGGAACGTACTGTGAATAATAGCAGAGAGTTTTTTGGTCGTGGACGTGGAGGCCGTTCTCGAGGAAGAGGCAGAGGACGTACAGCAAGCCAGTTCCGCAGTAGAGAAGACCATTCCTGGAGTAGATCTGGAAATTCAGAAGGTAGTTGCTATATTTGTAAAAAAGCTGGACATGAGTCAAAGGATTGCTATTTCAGGTGCAAGAGATGCCGATTTCCAAATCATGCAGAACGAGATTGTTATTTTAAAGACAAGCAGCAGCAGCAGCCGCAGCAACATGTTTCTCAAAATTCGATAAATTTTTCAAAAGAAGAAGAATCGAAGCAAGCATTTTATTCTTGTTTCAATGCAAAGCAAGATATGAATGAAGTGTGGTTTTTGGATAGTGGCTGTAGCAATCATGTGACAGGAAATAAGGAAAACTTTGTGGAGATCGACAACAGCTACAACTCGCTGTTAGAGCTTGCAGACAGCAAAAAGATAAAGATTGAAGGAAAGGGAATCGTTGCTGTAAGAGCAGCAAATGGTGAAGAAAAGCGGATTAATGAGGTGTTTTATTCTCCAAGCATTGCTCAAAATCTTTTGAGCGTGGGACAAATGATAAAGAGAGGTTATAAGGTTACCTTTGCTGATGGTCAATGTGAGATCATTGACAAAAATGAGAAGATGATCGCTGTAGTGAAGATGACGGCAAATAACTTATTTCCGCTGAAGATGAATTCGTCCTTGAATGTAGCATTGAAGAGTGAAGTTACTGATGAAGCTCAGTTATGGCATCTGCGATATGGACATTTGAATCACAAAGGGCTAACGTTGTTGAGAGAGAGGAATATGGTCATAGGTCTTCCAAAAATTCAGCCAATAGCAACATGCGTCTGTGAAGGATGTGTGTATGGAAAGCAACATCGTCTTCCTTTTCCCAATACCTCTTGGAGAGCTAAAAACCCTCTTGAGTTGGTGCATGCTGACATCTGTGGTCCAACCCAAACTCCAACGATCGGTAACAGGAGATACTTTCTCTTATTTATCGATGATTACACTCGTATGATATGGGTATATTTTCTTGAAAAGAAATCAGAGGCTTTCACTACTTTCTTGAGTTTTAAAGCTAATGCAGAGAAGCAAAGTGGATATCAAATAAAGACCTTGAGGACAGATCGTGGAGGAGAATTCATTTACAAGCCGTTTCTAGATTATTGCAAGCAGCAAGGCATACAGCGACAGCTTACTGTGAAGTACTCACCTCAGCAGAATGGCGTTGCTGAGAGGAAGAACAGGACTATTGTTGAGATGGCACGGAGTATGCTTAAAGGCAAGGGTCTTCCGAATTCATTGTGGGCCGAGGCTGTGAATACAACAGCTTACATCCTCAATCGATCACCGACAAAAGCCGTTCAAAACAAGACACCTTATGAAGCATGGCATAAGAGGAAACCCATGGTTGATCATTTGAAAGTATTTGGATGTGTAGCATATGCTCTCTTGACGAAGAAGAAGGAGAAGTTTGATGAGAAGAGTGAGAAGCTAATCTTTATTGGTTATAGTGAAGAATCTAAAGGTTATCGTTTGTTTGATCCAAAGACTAACAATCTTGTGATTTCAAGAGATGTTATTTTCGATGAGAATGCAGCATGGAAGTGGGAGAACGAATCTTCTCAGACTCAACCAATGTTTTCTTATCCAGAAGTACCAGCAGTAGTGCCTTCCTCAAATCTCACTGATACAGCAGCAGCTAGTTCCTCAAGAGTAAATTCAGAGAATGAAGATTATGCTGATGATATGACACCAAGAAGGTATCGTTTATTAACAGAAGTTTACGAGCAAGCTAACTTTGCACTTGCTACGTTTGAGCCGCAGAATTTCGAAGAGGCCGCAAAAGAAGAAAAATGGAGAAATGCAATGAAAGAAGAGATGTTTAGTATTGAGAAGAATGATACTTGGTCCCTAGTAGACCTTCCCAAAGGAAAAGAAGCAATTGGCTTGAAATGGGTGTTCAAAACAAAGTTCAATGAAGATGGAAGCGTACAGAAACACAAAGCTCGTCTCGTAGCAAAGGGTTACTCACAACAGCCCGGAATTGATTTCACTGAGACTTTCGCCCCTGTAGCTAGAATGGAGACTATTAGAAGTGTGCTAGCACTTGCCGACACAAATGGAGCTTGAAGTGTTCCAACTTGATGTGAAGTCAGCCTTTCTCAATGGAGTACTAGAAGAGGAAGTGTATGCTCAACAACCGCAAGGGTTCACTATTAAAGGACAAGAAGACAAAGTGTATCGACTTCACAGAGCTCTCTATGGACTGAAACAAGCACCGAGAGCATGGAATTTCAGGATAGATTCCTACTTGCAGAAGAATGGATTTGAAAGAAGTTTGGTAGAACCGTCTCTCTATGTGCAGAAGCGCGATGCTGATTTTCTAGTAGCTTGTCTCTATGTGGATGATCTCATCTACACGAGCACCAGCAAGTTGTTACTGGAGGAGTTCAAAAAGGCAATGATGGATGAATTCGAGATGACGGATCTTGGATTAATGAAGTATTTTCTAGGTTTGCAGGTAAAGCAGAGCAAAGGAGAGATCATTATTTCTCAAGAGAAGTACGTTGCTGACATATTGAAGAAATTTCGCATGGAGAACGCCAAAGCTGTAGCAACTCCAATGGCATTTAATGAGAAGCTGCAACAGGATGATGGTGCTGAAAAGTTTTGGTTCGTTGATATACCTAACCCACACAAGGGTAGATATCGTTCAAAGTGTAAGTATGCTATCAAGATTCATGAACAATCTTACCAAGGCTCATTTTGCAGCAGCGAAGCGTGTCTTACGTTATCTTCAAGGAACAAAGAATGTTGGTTTGAAGTACACAAAAGAAGAAGACAACAACCTTGTTGGATATGTTGATAGTGACTGGGCAGGAAGTGTTGATGATCGAAGAAGTACGTCAGGATATCTTTTCTGTCTTGGAACAAAACCCATCTCCTGGAGTTCGAAGAAGCAAGCTACTGTAGCGTTATCATCAGCTGAAGCAGAATACATTGCAGCAAATGAAGCAATTCGTGAAGCAGTATGGTTAAGAAGGTTATTGCTGAAGTTACAGCAGAAGGTTGCTTATCCAACAACAGTATTTTGTGATAATCAGTCAGCCATTGCTATGACAAAGAACCCCGTGTTTCATGCAAGGTCAAAGCATATTGAGTTACGCCACCACTTTATCAGAGAAATGGTGATGAAGAAAGAGATAATTATGGAGTTTATTCACACACAGGACCAGCCCGCTGATGTTCTAACAAAGGCCGTGAATTTTGAGAAGCTCGAGTTGTTCAAGAAGTTTCTGAAGATTACAAATTAAGAGGGGGTGTTAAATGTCATGATTAAATGACAATAATTTGTAATCTCATTTAGTACCATTAAGTGTGAGTTAGTGGGGTGGAGTTAATGTGAGTTAGTGGGGTGAAGTTAATGACCTAGAATTTATGGTAGAGTAAATGCCTTCTCTAGGACACTATATAAGGAGAAGCATTGTCTAAATGTTAAAAATTGAGAGAAGAGGAGAAAGAGTGAAAAGAAAGAGAGAAGAGAGAGAAAAAGGGGTGAAAAAGAGAGAAAAGGTGTAAGAAGAGTAAAAGGGTCGGTAGTTACCCAAAAATTTCGTATCAAAATTCCTTGTTCCTTATTTCCAGAAACACCTCGCTGTGTCGCAGCAGTTCCGCAAAACCCTTCCTGTGATACAGCAAAGCACCGCTTTCCAAACAACCCCAACATTCTCAAGCTCATCATCAGTAATCCTAACATTTTGTGGTTCACATCATTATCAGACCTTTTAGAAGAGAACAAAAAAACATTCGGTGGCTCATACTGAGAATCTGCTTTTGGTTGATCAAATCTTAAAGTTCAATTTGAAAAATCAATTCTGAGATCCGATGCCCCCTAAGGACTTTTTTACAACATAATTTGGACAGTAATCACATCAAACAGCCTAAACAGCCTCGGACCTTAAATTTCCAACCTAAGTTAGTTAATATTGTCCTAATCGCTCTTTATTACACCCGTCGGAATAATAAAATGACTGTTGAATAGAAAAAGAAAACACACTAAACTATTGCATTGAATATCAAAAACTTAAATGATAGATGAGGCAAGTTGAAGTAAAAAAAAAACATATAAAATGTCGGAATGTATGTCGGCATTTTTTTGTACAGATATTCTAGCTTTATATATTATCTATCTATCGACGTGGGTCAGTTGTCCATCGAGTCTCAGCAGAACTTCTCCAGAATGGGGCTTTGATGGTTATTTTTTCAATCGTCATTGGCTTGAAAACTCCCTGGTCGGCGATCCAGCTTGAGTGATCGAGCACCAGTTTGAATAGTCGATAGCTGCTCTTTTGATGGATGCTGTCCAGCTCGAATAACCTCTCAGTTGATGAATCATTTCTGCTTTGTCATCTTGAGCACTCTATATTTTTTGTTGACGTAATTTTTGTCTTTCATGTACTAAGCTCATGAACCCGAAATTATTCAATATCTCCACTAACCTACAGGCTATTAATTTTGGATTATGACATCCTAAATGCCCCATGGTTTTCATTTCCTCATACCGCAGGAGTATTTAAATAACTCTTTTCCACTGTAGGGGATGGCTTTGTTTTTTTTTTCTTTTTCGCGTACTCTCTGATCAGATTTTAGGAAAACAAAAGAACAAAAAACACCTAGAGTTTTGGTTTATGAAATAGTTATTCCAATATGATGTGGTAGAGAACGAATGAAATAGCATTTATTTTGGGTAATGTCATTTGCACATCCTTTGTGCCTGTTTGGTTTTCTAGAAGTTATTGGTTTTTAGTTTTTAGTTTTGATGAAAAGAAGGAAAAGTCGTTTGTTTAAAGAAGAAGATAAAAAATTGAAAATTGAATCATTATTTTATTATTAGAAGCGAAAACAGGTCAACACCGTTTTCTAAGTTTTTTTTTTCCTACAACAGTAACAGAAAAGCTTCGCACCGGACTTCTTTCTTTAAGTTCCCGCGAACTATATAATTAATATATTTACTGTTTTTTTTTCAATTCTCAATTTTACTTTATCAAGCAAGTTTTTTTCTTTTAAAGTCAAAGGATGAAAATTTTTGAAAGTTCTTTTTATTTCATAGAAATGAGAGGAGATGAAAATTTTGGTAATCCAAACACTCCCCCAATTGTGTCTTAATTTTTCTCTGAAATCTGCTGGAACAAATCCAATGCTTTTAAGATATATAAGATCAAAAATTTTATGTGAGAAAAGAAGGAAAGAAGATCAGGAATTAGTATTAATTTTAATGATTCCTGGAGAAAACCCGATGGCCGAATTCTATAGTATTATTCTTTTGACAGTAAGTACAATGTTTCATAATCTGGGCCTTGATGAAGCCCAATCTCGGCATACTTCTTACTTTATACAGTTTGGTAATTCTCCCATTATTACAACAATTATTAGGGTGATGGGTTCCGAGTGGGGGCCGATTTTTAGCCTAAAACTGGAAACCTACCCTGCTAATTTGGTTCGTTCGTATTCACTCCGAAAGTGACCGCGGACAAGTCGGATCCAAACACGTCGAAAATCTCTGGCACTATGAGCAATCTGTGCTCGGAGGGTCGTTAAAATGTGTGGTCGTCGTATGAGTGAAGAAAGAGATGGAGAAGGCAGGGGACAGACACCCTTAAGCGGAAACACTTACGGATACCATCGACGATGCCTTCGGAAGGAAGCAAGAACGCATGAGCACAAAGAGAGCTTGAACGTTGGAATGCTTAAGGATAAAAAGACAATATGTCCATCTATAAAGAGATGTTGAGAGCTGTTTACAATGCCTAAAAACAACTATTATACTAAAATAGTCCTACGTATATGCGGTAACGAAATATTGCACATATATTATATGTCCTTGTTGCTAGCCTTCGCGGAATATCTTCTTTCCATTTGAGCAAGGTTGGCAACAATTTCCTTTCAAGTCTTGAGACTGTCTGGAATCTTCCCATAACAGCTACTGATGGACCGAATCGCCCATTAGCTTCGCTGCAGAGTTTCCTCGCTCGCCCAGTTGACTGTCGCTTGATCGCCTTTTTGACCCTTGTCGCCTGATGGTCCCGTCGCTTGGTTACTGCTTCGCCCGCAAGCCTTTGCCTTTTGTGTTTCCACAGCTACCTCCTTACAAGGCTTCTCGTACTTTGGATCTGTATTCTAAACCGTTGATCCACAGATGAGGCTGAGATCTGTGGCCTAGAATTTCTGTTACTAAACAGTTTGGAATCTTGAATCGTCGACAACTTAAACCATCAGCATAAGTCAGTTTATACAATATTACGTGACTAATTACAATAAGAAAAAATTAGAGAAAAACTATATGCTGCTATACTAATTAACATCAAACAAAACTCTTACCATTAGGCAAATACAAAAAATTTGAAATTGACATTTTTATTAATGCAGCAAATAAATATGAATAAAACTAAATAAATCATTATCGCACCACCACATACAATTCATCGATACTTTTTTTATTGAAATGTGATGCGGGGACGGCAAGGAATAGATTATTCCAATATCGAAACGATGAGAAACGTCACTGTGGGTGTGGAATGGAGTGACATGGGAATGGTCGGAATGGTAGCTAATGAAACGGGATGGCTGCATGGATGGGTATGAAAGGATAGGTTGAGATCAATCTCCACGGATACAGAAACACCACCGTGAAAGAAGACTCGAATATAACTCGCATGTCACACGGATGCAGACACACCACCGTGGAAAGAACGAGGGCGAGGAACAACACGGAGGATATAGGCACACCACCATCGGTTGATACACTCTACTCAATCTGCACTTATCCACCAAATGAAGAACTTGAAAGAGAATCCACTCCTTCGGATAGAAAGACAAAAGTCTAATCTGGGTTGAAAAGTTTGAATAATATGATTGTTTTCAATTCTTACAATGCAAGGGCTGCCCATAGAAAAACAATAAAGGAAACTAATTAAAAGATAAGGGAAATAAAATAAAATAAAATAAAATAAAAGATATTATTACAAGATAATGAATGGAAATATATTAGTAGAGCAGGCGCGACCCTTGGGCTGCAAGTTGTCTGACGAACCATCAGATCGTAGTGTCTCTTGGGTTGCTTGTCGCCCGAGAGTCGTGCCGCTCGGTACTCCTCTCATCACCTCGCTTGCTCGATGACAAACAAGTTGATGTCTTTGGTAGGCGACGGTGGCTGACGCGTTGGTGAAGTGACGACCGTCCTTATATCAAAAAGTTGCGTGCGAAGAATACCTTGTGCAAATTCAAACTCACATACACAAAATATTAAAGAACAAATATCCAATATTTTATTGAATGATAATCTAATTCGAATATAGGTGGTTGTGAATGGGACTAATCTGTAACTTAAGTTCCGGATAGGGCTAGAATGTAGAACCGCACATAATGTTACTGGTTCTTGTGAATTTAGACCCATGAATCAACTTTACTCATCGAAATTTGTTTTTTACTATAGGACGCAATGGTACTAATTCAGTAGGTTCTCGATTCTATCCTCGTCCAATACTCTGTTAGGATGTATTTTTAATGTGCCAAAAGCAAACGAAGATTAAATGGGACATAATGGGGAAGTACATTAATCAGATAGACCGATTCTCCGTATGGAGGAATTTATCCAAAGAATTCGGCCTCACCGTGTTCCTATATATTAGTTTGGATGTTAAATAATCTTTCATAGCAATTGATATAAGGACGGCTTCACCGCCCAATATTAGTCTAAGGAACCAGAGTGACTTCACTCCTTATATAATATTTCTGAAAGTTTTTGTTCAAATTAACACGTTCGTCAAAAAAATAATTTTCAAAATAAGGCATCAACTATTAAAATTGAACAAATAATTCCATGAAATCGTTGTTACAAATATGGAGTTCGATTTTCAAATAACAACACCGAGTGTATTTTAAAAATGTTAAACTTAAGCTTACAAACACCAAGTTTATAGACATTTAAAAATTTAGAGAAGTAAACTCGAGTTCGTTCAGAGAATAAAACAATTTTCTTGTCCAAGTGTGCGGGAACTCGAGCTCTGTAAAATCGAGTTCATGTACCTCTTAAGGAACTCGGTGCTAGAAAGCCCAAATTTATTTTGCTAACTACATTAAGGAATTACATATTACGCTCACGCTCACTATTTTCACATTTCAAATATAATTTCTTAACGAGTATATGAAATCGTTTTTACAAAGCTTGAGTTCCAACATCAAATTTATGAGATTTTTTTAATGTCCATAGATTTGATGTTTATAAGACCATGTTTAATATTTTCAAAATAAGCTCGTCAGTTCTTTGAAAAAAATTATTGATCTAAATTATTAGTATTTTATTTTAGGTAAAAAAAACATCTACTCAATTCCGATGCATCACGGTGGCGGTGTCCATCTTACCCGACCATGCGCTAACCTTCTCAATGACCCATGCCTCCCTACCATCATTTCCTACCCGGCCAGACTTTCTTTATTCTCACTTTCTACCTCAACTTCCTTCGTTTCTGGTTGAGGGACGCTGGCGATACCCCCCTCAGGTGACATGGGTTTTCCCGAATTTTGTTCCATTTTAACTTTAGTTTTCAGACTATTTCGCGAAATGAACTCGTAAGTTTCGAAATTCGTCGACTAACCTTGTGAAATCGGACTTACAAAGGCCGACTTCGGTTCTTAAGGAAGTCGGTCTTTGTAAGACCGAGTTCCATATTGCCGGACTGAAGTCGGCTTTTGTAAGGCCGACTTCATGGACCCCGCATGAAATCGGCCTTACAAAGGCCGACTTCTTGGCACTTTGCCAAAAAAAATTATGGCCAAACGAAGTCGGCCTTTGTAAGGCCGACTTTCATCCGGAATGAAGGAAGTCGGTCTTTGTAAGGCCGACTTCCCTCAGACAAAAAAAAAAACAAATTTCGATTCCGATCACACCTGTAATACACATAATACTCATGACAGCATGGCAGTAATGCAAGCAATCTTTAACAAAGGTTTAAATCAAAATGAAGTACATGAGAAGTTAAAAACCAAAGTCGATACAAAATACGTAATGAATCTAATTTTTTCCTTTTCGCCGAGAGTAGAAGAAGGCTGCAAACCGCCGCCGAGAGTCCATTTGCATTAGCTGAGAAGAGTCCTCTACATCACCTACGGGTGGTCGATCTCTCCTGCTCTTCCTTGGTGCCACGGGAGTGGATGACGTAGAGGCATATGCTGCCTGAGTCCGGAAGGCATCCACTGGAGTCGGATCAATCACAAGAGACGGATATACCTCGTTCTCTTACGACTGCATAATGAACTCATCGACGTCAAACATGTCAACGTCTTGATGCTCCTCCTCTTCTTCTTCCTCCTGCTCTTCCTGTTCCTCCTGTTCCTCCTGTTCCCCCTCCTCCTCTTCATCCTCATCTTCATCATCCTCCTCCTGTTCCTCCTCCTTTGCGTGGTCCTCATTCGGTGGCTCAGTTTCAACCTCATCCTCATCTGCTGGCCCTTCAGTACGTCCATAAAAACGCATCGGGGTAAACTCTCTCCAGAAGCTATGGCCCTACGAGAGATACCAGCGATGTGCTGTAATTCCGAAGGGTCACCTCTCTCGGATCGAATAGAAATGTCCCTCATTTGTTGCGTCTGCGAAGAAAGTATATCAATACAATAATTTATACATTAATGAAGATAATAGTTATTGTACTTACCACTATGCTCAGCATAACGCCCGTGTGTGATAGATGAGGACGAGAGTGACGCATGTACCACGTATTGTAGTCCTCGTCTTGTTCCCAGTGTAAAGGAACGATGTGGCTACCCCGGTGATGCCACAACTCGATGTATTTGGTGTGGATGTGCATCCAATTGTCGAATTGCTTTCCATGCATGTCAATCCGGTGGAGGCGTGCTTTAGCATCACATGTACTAGGTATGAGTTGCTCGTCTCCAAATTGCCGAATGATTCTGTCTGGATAGTGCCATTCAACAATAGAGAAGCAGATCAGCGGCACACGTGCTCGCCAGCTGTCTTGACCGTCCTAGCAGTAATCGGGTACTCTAGCGCGTATCTCATCCTTGTACGGATGCCCAACGACCTGAAAAACGACCCAACATAACCAACCAACGAAATTTCGACAATCACAAGAACTTGAAAGAACATAAAGTGGAAGGAAAATACCTATCGAGGACTCTGTCTGTCGAGTGCTTCTCTAATCACCGATAGGACATGCGTGGCTACAGTTGTCGTATCAAGAGCTGCACCCCACAATAAGCTAAAGGCATTCTTGCCTCTGCCTGCTCCGGCGTCTAAGGGGAGATAAATGAGGAAATCTATCCCACGCCCACGTCTATAGTAATACTAAACAGCCCGCCAGCTGTGACGCATTCTTGTCTGAAGCTCTACATAGTTGTCTATACAACCACGTCAGACAAGCTGATCCCCAACTATAACTACCACAGACGTCGAAATCCTCCAATAATGATAGCCACATAATATGCACTAAGCTGTCGGACTTGTCGGGGAAAACCATAGACCCTATGAGTTGTAGTATGTATGCCCTGGTATGCATACGTACCTGCTCATCTGGTGCTTGTGGATCGAGCACGTCAAAACGGGAGGCCAACCAACTCATCTTAACCCTTCCCGCCTTCATGTGAGCTGTTCCCGGAACCTCACCAAGTAATTGAGCGCATATGGCTGCAAAGTCGAAGCTGGTGAAGGCAATGACGGGGTCATCCTCAATCGGCAATCCGAGCTGAATCGCCACATCCTCTAAAGTCACCGTCATCTCTCCATGCGCCATGTGGAAAGTATGAGTCTCGAGCCTCCATCTCTCCACTAATGGAGTTATGAGTGCATGATCCAACTGAATGAAGGGGAGCTTCGCAGCTCTGAAAAATTCGGCCAGTCGTAGGTAGATATCCATCCGGGGGTCTCGTCGCATTTTCTTCACGCTGCTTTCGTGATGGCGACATTTCAAAACATTGTTCTATATGAAAAATGAAATTTCAATGGATTAGTAACAAAATTCAAAATAAACGAAACAGAAGAAGAACAAAATAAACGAAACAAAGTATGATAAACATACCTCCGTATAAGAAGAATCCCAAACAACAGAAGAACGATGTTGATCCTGGGAGTGCAATACGGTCGTTACTTGTGGTCCTGGCTCCATAGTACAACCTGCAAAGAAAAATGTAAATTATAGATGCATATCCACGTGTTTATAATAGACGTACAAATGATACATATCAAGTAAATTGAAGATACTTCAAATACACCTTACAATTTCATTTATTTGGACAACTTCGCTGATTATGTCCCTCTCTTTTACAAAGACCACAATTCAACTTGGTTTTTCGTTCCCTCACTTCCATTTCATTGTGAATTCGAGAGGATCTTGGTCTCCCTTTCGGTCGTGCCTTTCAGGGTTCGGAACGACAGTTGGGAATGAAAACTCATCACAATCTTCTTTACAGTCAAATGAAACCCATGTAGATGAGTATATCGCCTTTTGATTAGCCCAGTTGTAAATATTGTGGATACAATCCGAGCCATCCACGTTCACAAAGGCGAAACAAGCAAGGGCATGGGAACATGGTATCCGATAGGTTTGCCATTTCTTGTAGGAGCACATCTTGTGTCGCAGAAAGACGTTCTTTGTCTTATAATTCCCTCTGGTTGTGACAACGAATGTACCTTCACCGCGATCTAGAAGGGTCACTTGGTGATTTCGAGCCTTCTTGATTCCTTTTTTGAAACGGTCCATGGCAACTTTAGTGAATTTCTCTCCTCTAATTATCACCGCATCAGCCTCATCTCTTCTGTTATTTCAATATGCGACACAATTATAGAAGGTCTTCCTCACTAAAGCACAAACCGAAAGCGATCGAGCACCCCGTAGAACAGCATTGTAGCTCTCGCTTAAATTAGTCGTCATTATCCCCCAACGGTAATTCCCGTCGAAACTGAGAGTCCATTGGCACTTATCCATATCGTCGAAAAAGTCGACTGATTCTGAAATAGTTTTTAAAATGTGACACAAATATTGCTTCATCTTTGGCGCCATACATTTCCTTGCAGCAATAGCTAGGCTTTTTTTGCCATGTAGATTCTTGTATCTCGTGTTGAAGTTACTAGCTACATGACGTATACAGAACCTCCACTATGCAAAAGGCGGCGTCCAACCTACTTCAACATCGTTTACCACCGCTAGAATACCAGAATGCCTATCTGAAATCAAACATACGCCCTGACACTCATCGCCAACCATGTAACGTTTAAGACATTTCAAAAACCATCCCCACGACTGGTAGCTTTCTTCATCGACGATTGCAGATGCTAGAGGAACGATATGATTGCCGCCATCCAAACCACAAGCAATTAATAACTTATGCTTGTATTTTTCGTACAAGAAAGTTCCGTCAATACTGACTACAGGGCGACAATAACGGAATGCTGTTACTGAGGGACCAAAATACCAGAATACCCTCTGGAAAACAAACTGCGAATCACCAAACATATATGAACCTCTCCAATCAACGCAAGTATTCGGATTAGAAGCACAAATCGCGTTCAACAAATGAGGCAACTCATTGTATGATTCATCCCAATCGCCATACACACGCGAAATCGCTTTCCTTTTGGCATCCCACACCCTTCTCCTAGGCACTTCGTATTCAAATTTCTCATTCAC
>JAKZET010000190.1:0-23998 GCA_023653495.1 Melastoma candidum
CAATTTAGTTGACTTGTTTAGCTCAGCTAAGGTCAGCTTTTTGAGGGGCAAGTGTTGAGTTTAAGAGTTATTAGACTCAACGTGAAAATACCGAAAGTCACACAGATTAATTGTGATTGGCGAGTTAAGGCCTACTTGTTTCATGTGGTGTGTAGGTACAGCTCAGCTGTGTGCATACTTCATGTTTCAAGATTTCAGTCCCACTAGGAATTATTAACCAACAAATTCTCGTTTTCAACAGTGGGGGCTGTTGTTTTTGAATAAAATAGTGGGAGATATATTAAAGTCCTAAGGCACGAGAGAAAGATTTATGTGCTGGAGGATGAACCACTTAAAGAACCTGCACCTGATGCTTCTGAGGATGATCAGTCTTACTACAGTCAATACTTGGAGGATGCGCTGGATGTTCAGTGCATCATGTTGTCTTCTATGTCTCCCGAGTTATAGAGGCAGCATGAGAACATGAGTGCTAGGGAGATTGATCAGCACTTACGTGAGCTCTTCCAAGAGAGTGCCAGAGTTGAGTGGTATGAGACCTCTCGGGCACTGTTTCGAACAATGCTGGTGGAGGGTAACCCAGTTGGGCCACATGTACTCAAGATGATAGGGTACATTGAGAGGCTCGAGAGCTTGGGTTCCAAGCTGAACCAGGACTTAGCTGTTGACCTGGTTTTGTCTTCACTCCCACCATCTTTTTCTCAGTTTGTGCTGAACTTCAACATGAATAGTATGGAGAAGAGTTTGACTGATCTGATGGCAATGCTGAAAACTGCTGAGAATGACATGAAGGTGAATCCTTCACCACGAGCAATGATGGTCAGAAAGACTTACAAGCGTCCTGGCACTGGGAAATTCAATCCCAAGGCTAAAGCAGTTAAGAGCGCTGGACCTCCAGCTCAAAAGAAGCTTAAGAAAGGGCAGTAGGTGCCCCAGTCTGATGAGAAGGAAGCTATATGCTTTCATTGTGGCAAGAAAGGCCATTGGAAGAAGAATTGCTTCCAACTCATGAAGAAGATTGCCAGTGGAGCGGATGCTTCAGGTATCTTTGTGATTGAATGCAATCTTTCTGTTTCTTCATCATGGGTCATAGACTTCGGAAGTAGTTCTCACATTTGTGTGAACTTGCAGGGTCTAAGTGACTGCAGACGGCTGTCCAAGGGCGAGATGGACCTACGAGTGGCGAATTGAGCTAGAGTTGCTGCATTAGCTGTATGGACGTATGTAATAAAGTTGCCCAGTGGATTTGATTTAAATTTAGAGAACTGTTATTTTGTTCCCAGTTTTTCCAAGAACATCATTTCGGTGTCGAGTTTAGACGCCAAGGGATTTGTATTTGAATTCAAGGACAAGTTGTGTTCCTTTTATTTGGATGGTATGTTCTATGGAAATGGTTCATTGAATAATGGTTTGTACGCTCTTAATTTGAATGAGCCGATTTACTGTGTTGAAGGGAAGAAACAGAAAACGCGTGACTCAAACTTAACATATCTCTGGCATTGTAGACTTGGTCATGTAAACGAGAAACGCATCGCAAGGTTACTAAGTAACGGGTATTTGGACTCTTTTGAGTTAAAGCCCATAGATACATGTGAAGCGTGTTTACAAGGAAAAATGACCAAGAAGCCTTTTACTAAGACAGGTGAAAGGGCCAAGGAACTGTTAGAACTCATACATAGTGATGTGTGTGGACCATTATCAGTTCAGGCCAGAGGAGCGTATTCCTACTTCGTGACTTTCACCGACGATTTAAGTAGATATGGATATGTCTACTTAATGAGGCACAAGTCTGAAACTCTGGAAAAGTTTAAAGAGATTAAGAACGAGGTAGAGAATCAACGAGGCCAGAAGATAAAGGCCCTTCGGAGTGATCGAGGCGGCGAGTATCTTAGCCAAGAGTTCATTGATTACCTTAAAGAGTGTGGGATCGTTTCACAACTCACACCTCCTAGAACACCGGAGTGGAATGGTGTTTCAGAAAGGAGGAACCGCACACTCATGGACATGGTTAGATCAATGATGAGTCATGCAAGTCTTCCGTTGTCATTTTGGGGTTATGCCTTAGAAACAGCAGCATACATGCTTAACCGAGTTCCAACCAAGTCAGTAGATAAGACACCTTATGAATTATGGTTTGGGAAGAAACCAAATTTGTCTTATCTTAAGACATGGGGCTGCGACGCTTATGTGAAGAATGAAAATTCTGATAAGCTTGTGGCAAAATCTACTAAGTGTATGTTTGTAGGTTATCCCAAGGAAACAAAGGGATACTACTTTTATCTCCCAAGCAAGCACAAAGTTATCGTTGCTCGATATGCTACTTTCTTGGAAAGAGAATTTATTTCTAAAGAGAGTAGTGGGAGTAAAGTAAGTCTTGAAGAAATTTCGGACTCTACAAACAGGTTGGAAACTGAACATTTAGACAGGGAATCGGTACCACTAGTACAAGCGATTCCAACTTCTGAAAATGTTCAAGGAACGCTAGATCAACGTAAGTCGACAAGAGTACACCGAGAGCCTGACAGATATGGTTGGCTAGTAACCCAACATGGGGAAGTACTGCTCGTCGAGGATGATGAACCGTCGACTTATGAAGAAGCAATCGCTTCAAATGATTCCGAGAAATGGCTAGAAGCCATGAAGTCAGAGATGGACTCCATGTATACCAACCAAGTTTGGGAGTTGGTTGATGCGCCAGTTGGGATAAAACCCATTGGGTGCAAATGGATCTTCAAGAAGAAGATTGACATGGAAGGGAATATAAGTACCTATAAAGCAAGACTTGTGGCCAAGGGTTTCACTCAACGTCAAGGAATTGACTATGATGAAACATTTTCACCGGTTGCAATGCTTAAGTCCATTAGAATTCTGCTTGCGATAGCAGCTTACAAGGATTACGAGATCTGGCAGACAGATGTAAAAACCGCTTTCCTGAATGGAAAGTTAGTGGAGGAAGTGTTTATGGTACAACCTCCCGGTTTCATTGCATCTAAGAATGCAGATAAAGTATGTAAGCTCAAGAGGTCCATTTATGGGCTAAAGCAAGCATCTCGGAGTTGGAATCTGCGATTTGACGAAGCAGTCAAAGAGTTTGGCTATGTCAAGAATCCAGAGGAACCTTGCGTTTATAAGAAGGTTAGTGGGAGCAAGATTTCGTTCCTAGTGCTGTATGTTGATGATATACTTCTGATAGGCAATGATATCCCTAGCCTAGAGTCTACCAAGACTTGGCTAGAAGAGTGTTTCTCTATGAAAGATCTTGAGGAAGCGACTTATGTCTTAGGTATTAGATTATGCCGAGATAGACAAAATAGGTTGCTGGGTTTGAGTCAAAGTATGTATATTGACAAGGTGCTGAATAGATTCAGCATGCAAGATTCCAAGAGAGAATTCTTGTCAATTCACATGGTGTACATCTTTCCAAGGCTATGTGTCCGAAGCACATGAAGAGAGAGGAAGGATGGGCAAGATACCTTATGCATCAGCTATGGGGTCCATTATGTATGCCATGATTTGTACTCGACCCGATGTCTCGTATGCTTTGAGCATGACAAGTAGATATCAGTCAGATCCCGGAGAGGGTCATTGGACTGCAGTAAAGACTATCCTCAAGTATCTTAGAAGAACAAAGGACTTGTTCTTAATTTATGGAGGAGATGAGGAGTTAGTTGTGAGAGGATATACTGACGCTAGTTTTCAGACAGATCGGGATGATCTGAAATCGCAGCAGGGTTATGTGTTTTGCTTGAATGGTGCAGCTGTATGTTGGAGGAGTTCCAAGCAGGAGACAGTTGCAGATTCTACAGCTGAGTCCGAGTACATCGCAGCTTCCGAAGCGGCAAAGGAAGTTGTGTGGATCAAGAACTTCATAGCGGAGCTTGAAGTGGTTCCGAGCATTATTGACCCAGTGACATTATACTGTGACAACAATGCGGCCATAGCACAGGCCAAGGAGCCGAGGTCTCACCAACGATCCAAGCACGTACTGTGGAAATATCACATCCTCCGAGAGATTGTTCAGAGGGGTGACGTGTTGGTTAGTAGAGTTGATACGAGCGAGAACATCACGGACCCACTCACAAAGGCCTTACCTCTGCAGAAACATGAGACCCATGTGAGGAGCCTAGGACTTCGAGTCTGTAGTGCTTGGCAATAGTGCAAGTGGGAGATTGTTAGTGTGTGCACTTATGTGCCAAGACACTTTAATGTAGTTGTGGATAAATAATTAATAAAAGCGAGTATTTGTCATTGATTATTTTACTTTTCTGTACGTAAAATTATTAATGATAAAGTCCCACAGATTATTGAGTATATTAATCTGAAATAGTCCGTGATCGGATAGATGTTTAGAGGGGACATGGACATCTAGATCATCGCTAAGTATAGCTGAGGTCAAGATAGACCAAGTGATAGTATATCTAAGTTATACTTAGGGGTACTCTAAGATTAGGGATACTGGACACGACCCGTTTAAGAGGATACCACATATAAAACATCATTGGTCAATCATCTTTATGGACGAGTGTAACTGATCTTTTGACTTGAGACCTTCATTTATTCTATGCGTGGAGTTTGCGCACTTTGACGTCGTTAAAAGCAGTCTTTAACCGGATTGTGAGTAATACGATTGTTGGGTGCGTGAAAAAGCGTAGAGAGAATAGTGTTGAGTTAATATAGGATTCATCGCTCTCTTGGATTAGAGAGTTGACATCTACGCCACTTGATAGAGATATTAGTGACTCTAAAATCCATGGCCATGGGAGGAATGTTTAACATTCAAGAGAGTCTATTATATCTTGGTAATCAAGTAAAACAATTAATTTGGTGATGATGTATTTTGCGCCGAATTAATTGGGATGTCAGTTAGATGAAGAGATTGAATTACACGGTAATCGGTTCATAGTGTTTTATGATTTATAATCATTATCCTAACACGTTGGGTGACTAAAAACTGTTGCTAGACGGTTACCTTAGTTTGTGTATGGATATACATTGCCTTCGTGTATAGGACCTAGAGGGTCGCACGCATGGCATGTCGACACGAACATTGTATTATTGATTATTTTAGTGGATACTAAAATTGATCATTTTATTATTTGAGAATTAGAATTAATTGGATTATTAATTTATTCTGAAATATCGAAAACAAACAAGCTATAAACCAAGATCGAATATGGATTTATTCGGATCGATTTTATAAAGGATATATATTAAATATTTATTTATTTATTGAGATATTATATCCAATATATTTTATTTAATTTAATTATTTTAATGTATGTGCCATGGATAGAATAATTTAATTTATTTTATTTTTAATTAAATTAATTTAATAATTTATTCGTGTGTACGTGGGAATGAATGTGAGTTGATTTCTTTCCATTAATTGTGCCAATTAATTTATTCCGTTACAAATGATTTATTTTGAGAAAACGGAAGGTTTTAAAAAGAAAGAAAGAAACGTAATCAGATGGTGGAGTCTGATATTTTTTGAGGATTATATAGAAAAGATACAGTAAGGAGAGAGTGAGAAGAACTGGAGAAATTTTTTTCCGAAAAAGGAGCACGTACGATTCAAGCTTTGTTTCCGTATTTTCTTCTTCGTCGATCCAAGAGGCTAGCACATATCGGATCGTCAAGTGTTCATGATCGTGTGCGCGTGGATACCGCTAGAGGAGTCACACTTGGGGCTCTAGATTGTTCGCGATTACGCTTTGTTTATTCGGAGATTTTAAGGTACGATTTCCAGGTTAGAATTATTTTTATTCTTTACAAAATTATTTATATCATACGTACCATGAGATCAGATTATTTTGGGCTGAAAAATATTGTTTTACTGCTTCCGCTGTGCCCAAATTCTAACAAGCTCATATCTCAGATTTCGGAACGGCCAAGTTTCTGAAGCCTAATTCATCTATCTGTACCTCATTTTCCGGAACATATGGATATGCCGCACCCGGTATGAAGTTTCTCGTCGTAACCCTATCATTTCTCACCGAGTTTATGGACAACCGTCTTATAATTTTTCTTTTTTCAAATTTCCTTCAATCTGACTACTACAGAGCTGGCCTACCCGATGCAAGTGACAGCAAAGAACGATGTCTACAGCTTCGGAGTGGTCATATTGGAGGTGATTATGGGGAAGCATCCGGGAGATTTCATCTATTCCTGTTCCCAGCCTGGGACGTCCCGCGCTTCGGCGCAGAGCTTACCCCTGAAGAACATGTTGGACGAAAGGATTTCATATGCCACCGAAGAAGAGCTGGAAGAAGTCTGCTCCATGACCAAGACTGCATTCTTGTGTTTATGCTCGAAACCTGAGAACAGGCCCGACATGCGGGAGGCCTCCCAGGGAATTTCCTCTAAGAGAAAGCTCGACTTCGGCGTGATTTCGGAAGATGCGAAGCTCTGCGAGTTGTTCGATTTCGAGGGTTTCGTTCCCTAGATGTGCTGAGGAACGGATCCTCCGATGGCATGGATGTTGGTCTGTTTAAGAAAGAGGCAGGAAAAATGACATGATGGTGAAGAGAAATAATATTTAGTTGGAATAATTTTGACTTACAAAATGCAAATTTAGGAGGTCTCAAATTGCCATTCCCCTAATAACAACGTGTAGGTGCGCCCTCCAGCCTACCACGCGCGTGGTGGTTTGGACGACACGAGGATCCGAGCCCGCTCCCTAGGCCCATCCGGTCGGCGCCTCGACTCGAGCGTCGGGCGTTGAGGAGGGGGCCGAGGTGAATCCTTCCTCGACTCTTAAATGGGCCTGCCCGGGCCCTCGCCGATCGTCTCCATGCTCCTTAGGAGGAGACGGGCGAAAAGCGGGGCATGATCCGTAAAGGAAGCTTCGAGGGATCCGAAACAGCTAGTGTTGCCTTCACCCATCCATGATGGCTCCGTAAAAATATTGGTGTTGTTTAACCTAGGTAAACTAAACGGAGTCGCCACCGATTTAATTTTGAAAGCTTGGTTTAAGTCGGAAAACCAGACTAGGATTCGAGGATTCATAATTACTAACTATACATTTAAACATGCGAAATGACGTTTGCTTCAAAAGTTTGCTTTTGTTTAACGGGCGTTGGACCCGATCCGGGAGTTGAGCCGGACTCATATCAATGTTTTACGGGCGTTGGACCCGATTCGAGCTGGCATGTCATCGGCTAAGGCTTCATTAGTTGGGACCGCTTTGGTGACGTGCCTCCACCACGGGTTCCCCTCGCGCGCTCCAATCTTGAACTCCATCTCCGAGATCCGTCTTGTCGAATCATTGAAACAATATCGAATTTTCATGCAACGGAAACAATGAAAAGTGGGGTATTCTATCAAAACAATGAAAATCCAATCATTCATTAAGATGATACATTAATTGAATGACGGGATCTCGACTTATGGAATCCCACAGTCGAACATTCACGCAGACTTCTTTATTTACTGCGAATTAACACCTCAAAGAAAAATAGAAAAAGTAACGTGTGTATAAAAAACAAATATGTACAATACGTCTAAATGATCATATTCAAATGAAAAACATGTCTATCAAGTTTAGTGGCAATCTAACGGTGAGATCAATTGGGATCTCATCAAGAATGGGATTGCGACGTATAGAAAGTACAGTCCCGCATGTGTTCTATTCATTGATTCGTGTTCGAATCTACGAGAAACTTCAACGGTCGAAATACAAATGTATCCAACCGTCTTTCAGTCTATTTTATGTCTGAAATTTTGGAGACGACCCAAGGGTTGGATCTCTTGAGATCTCCTCGAAAGTGGGACTGTAGTATGCAGGCTAGCCGCAAACTGCACGCCCGTCCATAGCTTCCGGGGTCCTATCTCGGCCCTCGATCGTCATAAAAATAAAAGAAAAATTTTTTTAATACCATCACCCATTGGGGATCATTCGTTATGTAGAAGTCGGGGTCAGCCGATATGCGTAACCCCTTCGAAAAGGACCCATTTTTGGCTTACAATGCTGAGAGACGGCGGAATTGAGAAACCCGAAGGTTCTCCGCCGCTCCCAAGCATGGTTTTCAGCCTACGAGACTCTAATTGACCTCAAATAAATTGAAAAAGATGTATAATCAAGTAAGGAAGAGATACAACCTGATTTCGCATTGATTTGACGCCGGAAGGGAAAGTTATGACCCGTCGAATACCTCCCCTCCTTTCTGGCCGAGTTTGTCATGCTCCGTCGGGGCTCAGTTTCACGTTCCCATGTCACATGCAACAAGTTCAAAAAATATGAAAGGTGGTCAGCCATGCTATAAGGTAAAAGAGTAGCTGCATGATTATAGTAAAAAGACCGAAAACTCACCAAGGGGTTGCCTCACCCCGGGATTACCTGAGGAGGAAGAAGGACGCCGGGTAGTTCGTTAGAAGGCTGCCTTGGAGCACCATGCTTGGGTTATGGCTGTGGCAGGAGGCGCTGTCGTCGTAGAGAAGGGTGTCGGCTAACTGGCTGATCGGGAGGCTTCGGCTCATCAGCACTGGAGAGGGGGAGTCTATGTGTACGTCGGGAGGAGTTGGCCTCCGGCATTGATGTGTAGGGAGGAGGAATTGGCCTCCGATTCCCAGAAGGGGTGGAGCGTATGGGAGGAGAGGGACGTCTGATTCTTCTGATTATCTGATAATTGTCAGAAAAGGGATGTGGATGATTTTTGCTCTTAGGAATGAGAGGATTTTTTTTATGTGTTTGTTTTCCTGATTGATTGTTTTTCTTTTGATCGTATGAAAGGTGATAAGAATGTCGGAAGGATTAGAGGAATAGTGTATAGGTTCATCCTCTGATGGGACAAAGAAGGTAATCTATATTATTTTAATGGGGAATGAGATATTTTTTGAGGGAGTGATCGAGGAGATTGAATCTTGTGAATAATTTACGATAAAAAAATCTCGAAAGTTTTAATTGTGATTAGGAGATAGTTGGTGATTAGATTTTGTTTAGAAAATCTTAAAAGAAAAATATTTGTCGAAAAATTTGGGGTATTACACTATGTTATTAGAACTACGAATGCATTAGTAATGGGCGGGCCGGTCCATTTATTTATGGGCGTGACAAAAGTTCTATAGTTTACGTTTCTTGTTGTTTCTTTTTCATTTATACGCTAGTGGGGCATTCCTTTCGGGAATTATGTTCCTAATTAGAAGTTAAAAAAATTTACTAAACAAGGTAAATAGTTTAGAAATTTTAAAAATAATATGCTGAAATCGCACTCCAATAAGTCCGACTTTACTTACGATGGAAGTCGAACTTATAAAATTCAACCTCCAAAACACATTTTAAATCCGAAGAGGGTTTTATAAAGTCCGACTCCCTTAAAAATGGTCAAGACTAAAATCCCATGTCCGGGACTCCCGTGAGTTTGGACATAGTACAAAAGCAGGTACACATGTCTGAACAGTGAAACGACATGTAGAAAAAAAAGCACGCACATGTCTGAATAAATCGCCTCCGGAATTGTTCCATAGCCCAGTACATACATGTGGCCGCCACGTCATCGTTTCATGTCACTCTTATCAAATGCCTTTCATGTCATTTATCTCACGTCTCATCAATCCTCCTTATTCTCAACCGCTGGATGAAGTTTCAAGAACAAAATCCAACCGTGAACATACATTCCTTCCTTGAAAAAAAATCTTTTCAAAATCTTGTTTTAGATAAAATAGAAAATTACAAAAGCATTTCTTTTCATACATTCTTACGTTCATCCTTGACAAAATTGTTAGATTCTTTTCCCACAAAATTAACAAAACTTTACTTTTAGTCTCGGTTAATAACATTGATATATATAACAAAACTAAGCATGTCATCAACATTTAAACATACAATAACACCCAAAATATCATCACATAATTTACAATGAACACACTAGACCTTCTTTGCTCCTAGAGTTATCGGACTTTACTTCGGCCCACCGCATGTTGACACGTCCTACTGCATGTCACTACAACGTTATCCATAGCTTCTAATCGAAGTTTGCCGCCCTCCAGGTCACTTTCCCGAAAGCTTCACCAATGATACTGCTTTTCGTAACTCACGCTCCTCATGAACGACAAACTCAAAGCAAAATCAACCGAATGTTATTGTCTCGCCACTAGTCTACATTTATACACTATTATAATAACTAACAATATCGAGTTCTTCTGTTTGTAACTATTCAAATGAATTTAAATTAGGCTAGTATTTTGATGGACATTGTACCGCGGTAGATGGAAAGTATCTTGATGTAGAACAATGAATGTAATATGTTAGTGCAACAATCATATTAATCACAGAAAATGATTTCCAAATTGCGGCAGCATTACATTTACCATTGGGAATCAATCAAAGATTGATTGATTTCGTCCCTAGCAAGTAACAGATGGTCAGGGGGTTCTGCTAACGTGTAACCTTTTCTAAAAGGAAATAATCCTCGATCTATTTACTAATCAAGTTGATTTCATCCAAATGTCATTGCATATGTACGTGGACATTATCACTATTGAAAAGGTTTAAAGAGGCTCGTCCATATCATAGTACAAATGAATGAGGATGTTCTTTAACCTACACAAGGTCATTATAGAAACTTCCAAGGTGAGAAATATATTGTTCCCAAAAAGAGGGAAGATATGATCTCACCATTTATTTTGTAAGAAATTCACGTCTAATTAACACTAACTAGATAAGATATGATTAATAATCTCCCACTTCTTGATGATGACAAAACCTCCTCTCATTAAGGGAAATTATTTTTGCAGGGTACTCTTTAACTCCCCCCTAAATAGGTGCGGGAATGAGTCTTGCTCCTTGGATCAGAACCTTCAGTTCTTTGGTCAAGTTTTGAAGCACAATAACACCTGTACCTAGACATAGTCTTTAGGAAATATACGATCATAGAAGCTTCCTTACAGAACATATTTTGTTCTATGCTACAGAGCCTATAACTTCGGTAGAATACAGAGCGTGAAGCTTCTGTATTTAACCCGTTAGAATATGATAATATTTCAAATTCTGCACTCAAGGCAAAAGTGAAACCCTTGCATAATCTGGAGAAGAATGTTAGCAACTTGAACTTAACAAAGCTTTTATAAACCAATAAATAAACACAAAGCGTTAGAGCTTCAAAGTGTATTCAACTTCAAAGAGTATTCAACATCAATGAGTTCTCTCTTCCTCAATAAAATCTCTCCCCCTTTTTATCACATCAAGAAGAGAAAAGTAGAAGACTTTCGGGAGTAGATATTGTGGAAAATATTGGTTTTATTTAACAATATCAAACAACAATTGTACGTAGCACTTGCAGAAGAGAGATAGTAGAAGGTGTCATAGCACCTACAAACGTCAAAACCATTCCACCAAACTATAAAAGGCATAGTATCCGGCTCAAAAAACAACAGTTTTAACATCTTTTAGAAAGAGATATAGAGAATCACTCTACCTCTATGATAGGACCGTCAACACATTCTTGCAGCAGCTTCTCCTATCGATTGTTGGAGCGAATGAGGCCGGTCATCTGGTTCTGCATCATACGAAACTCTTTGGAGAGTATATCAACTTGGCGTTAAAGCTCAGTCATGCGTGACAATAATGTGTGGGAGGAAGCTCCTTCTCTAGCAAGGGTAGATGCCTTAATAGAAGGCTCTTGATAGGTTGAGGTTGCAGCAAGCAACAGAAGCATTGGCAAGAGGAGGAGCCTTTGCTGCTGTAACACATTTGCTTCTAGTCCTGGTAGTCAGGATCCTCTATTGATAGTTTATGGTCGAAACTTTTGCTAATTATATACACTATTCTTTCTTGGAAAGTTACTTCCATTAGTTTACAACGTTTCCAAAAATCACATTTTTGAAATATTTTAGTATGATTTAATTTGAATTCTGAAATTATCACAATGTAAATATATTCTTAACTAAATAATTGACAATAAAATAAGAGTTGAATCGTTAATTTTAAAATATATTTCGAATCGTGAACATCGTACATCTGGTTTTCCTCCGCAGAATCCATCACGGCTTGGATCATCCGTTGGTAGTTCTCAGCCCAGACCCGGAGCTTGTCGAAGATGCCGGGCGTACTCGGCGGAGGAGTTGAGAGCAGATGAGTTTGAGGAAATCCATTTCTTCTCTTTGGAAGTTATATTCGCAATGGCCAAAGTCAAAATGATGGATATGATGGGAGGATGGCTCATAACCACTTCCTTTTAAAATCAGCCCAATTGAATGTCTAAATTCAAATGCTGGAATGATTTTTATGAAATTATTTCACTTTAGATATTAGTCTGATTTGATTTTAAATTTTTCATTTAGTTATAAGCTCACACCCTATCAACCAGACGAGCTTACCTCTTATTTCTTTTATTTTATTTTATAGGTTTTACAATATCGCCTTCAATAAATCCAGATAATAAAATCTTTATGGTTCTAAATTCCACGTTTATCTTTTGTAACCTAATTGCTTATTCTCCATTTTTAGATGTTTCAGTTTTTATTATTAATTATCACCACGTAATAAAATTTTAGAGCAAATTTTCATTCCCTTCCAAATTTTTTAATCAAATTTATTTATATTTTAAACGTTGCAATTTTTTATTTAAATAGCAAAACATAGAATCATTTTAAATTGGGTATGGTCCTCGATCGGAAGTCGATGAAAAATAAGAAGATGTATATTTTACATGGTTCGGTCAAATCGACCTATATTCATTGGTGGATATATCAATGCACACCCTTTCTTTAATGAAACACTCTTTCCACTTTTGTATCATATTCTCCATGCTCTCGCAATTTGTTCCATGATTGTTGTAGTATCATCGGCCTTAATGATGAAATAAAATAATAGTTTAATAATCTAATATTACCCGATATACCTCAAAATATGTATTCCCGCTTTTTCCATATATTTCACCAACTAATCAAATCATCAATATAATTAGAAATTTGACTTTGGGGCATAAATCCTAACAAAATCGACGACCTTTCAATATGATAACCGCAGGAAACATAGGAAAGGGAACACATGATCTATCCAAAAAAAAGATTAAATCCTACTTTTCTTCTTAGCATTAAGTGATTTCGCAGTTATAGATTGTCGTGAACATTTTTAATTGATATATGACCTTATCTTGACATTTTTATATCTAAGAAATTCAAATATGGAACCCAAATAGGACTTGTTTTTAGAAGACATCTTCTTATGTAAGTTACTACGATACAAGCATTCTGTTTAGTTTGGGTAGATTTTACTAAATTGTTGATGAAATAGGTGTGAATTATTGTTTCAGCCAAATTTAGACTTTATACATATATTAGAACTCATTAAGCGGAAGGTTTGATTTCTCTTACTCACATAACATTGATTTACTGCTAAATCCTAAGTATGCTGCCTTTAGTCGTGTTTGATCAGCCGAAGCGTGATCTGCAATATGAACTACGGTTATTATATATTCCCACAGTAGTAAAAGGTTAATTTGAAACCATAAATATTATGCACTCAAGTATCTGCAATTTGGATCAGCCGAACCGTGATATACAAGATCTGTTTCAAATCCTGAATCGTGAGAAGATATCGCCTCATGATAAGTAACTGGATTATCATAACCCCGCACTTTAAGAGGGTCAGACTTTATAAACCAGACTTTTTTATATCTATAAATATTAAGACTTATTTTTAATTTTTATCTCAAATGAAATAATAATTAGCAAATGAAGACGACGACAACTATTAAAAGAGAGAAAAATTTACCTCCACGGAATTTTGATGGAACTGAAGACATTAGAATAGAGTGAGATTTTTAATAAAATTTGGGAATCAAAACTCTATCTAAAAATATAAATATACTTCCACACATAGAGTTGAGAATAGATCAAATTAAAGTTCAGGATATAAACGAAAGTTAGTCGCAAAAAATCTGTACTTTAATAATAATAATAATATATCTTTCAACAGCGGCCGGCCTTTAATTTTGAGAGATTCCGGGGATGTCGAGGAGTCCGTCATGCCTTGAGCAGATCATCTTCCATGTGGTAGGCAACGTCCAGGAGGTCAGATAGCTTCTGCTTCTGTTTTATTCTTCTATGCGTCCACAGCCACGCTGTGGAGGACGACCTTCTCTACCGTCAGCCCCGGCCCGAACCCGAACAGCACCCCCCATTCCAGCCCTTCCCCAGTCGTCCCCCAGCAGTGATCTCAGAGCAGACAACGAGGACACGGGATCCCCTGTTGTTCTCGGTGAGGTCCTTGGCGAGGCGAAGGACAGTGCCCCCTGCGAAGCAGCCTTGCATGTACATCATGAGGCGCTTCACGGAGGGACAGAGACCAAGGAGCTTGGTGATTTGGTAGTCCGCACCGGGCATGTCGACGCCGCTGGTTGTGCAGAAGATGAGGTGGGTGATATTGGACTTGGGCTGTCCCACTCCTAGATGGCTTGGACAGCAGCCTCCTTTCCGAGCTTAGGGATCTCGACGACAACCATGTCCTGCCTCACGTCAATGGAAGGTGCCATGTATTCACAGATGTTGGGGTTCTCCTTGAGGATCTCCTCCGTCAAGTACATGTACCTCTTCTTGATCATCGAATTCTCGCCTGTCTCCCCAAGCATATCATATCACATCACACACTCATTTAATAGAAGAAAAGAAAACGATCATGGACTCATGCAGTCACTAAGTCAGGTACAAGAAGGACATAGATCGTCACACACATATGCGCTTCATTTTCTTCTTGAGGTCAGTCTTGTGCTCACTGTTGGTGACATGGAAGTAGTAGTCGGGTTAAGTGGCCTGGTCGACACAGTTGGGAGGATTGGCGGTGCCGATGGCCATGATGGTGGCCGGACCATGAGCCCTCTGAGCCCTTCGAACCTCTTCCACGGTCACCATCCTCTCCTCTCTCTCTGATACCTCCCTATTCCCTTATCTAAGTTTTGCCCATAATTAATATTTCTTTAGTTATATCGAATGAGCATCTTCCCGATGCTCATTCGATCGTGGGTAGTCAGTCTATATTGCTTTGACCTCCACGGTGGCAATTGGCGAGGCACAATGACACAGGTTGCATATTCTTGTTTCGGTACTTGAACGATGCATCTCATGAAGCGTCCGGCCTGGTACAAGCTACTTCCGAGGTGACGGGTCTCGTCACGAGAAGCATCATCGCGACTGACCGTCCGCGATGATTTCTTCTATGTGTCCATGAATCGCTACTTTCTCAAAGAAGAAATAATTGTTTTGTCCCTGAGGAAGTGATGCTATCAATTTTATGACCAACCTGGTTTCAATTTACAGTCAAAGAAGACTTTTTGTAAATTTAGTGGAATGAATCCCAATAACTTGGTCGGTCATTTAGCAATAAAATTATCCAATTTTAATTACTATTTTTAACTATTGGATCATATACTTTAATTAACTATAACAGATAATTTTATTTTAATTTAAAAATCAATTGCTACCAACTTATGTTCTCATTTAAAATTCAATACTTAGAAAGAAGAGAATTTCAGATAATTATAATTTTTGTTTCATTCTAAGCTTCTTACACCAAATAAATAAATCTTAAGAAAAAATTGGCATAGCTAACAAAATTTGGTTAATATTTCTATTGTATTTGAAATTCATATTGGCATTTTGGCATAACATTTTACGAAAATAATCTTTGTTCAAAAAAATTAATTTAACATTTTGACCATTTTTTGTATTTAGAAGAGAAGGTAACTCTTAAAAGAAGTAAATATTTAATATTTTAAAAATAAATTATATATACCCTTAAAAGCAAAAAACTCATTCGGAATAAGTTTATTACACCCTTTAACGTTAAAAGTTGATGTAGTGTAGGTATAATCAGGAATTTGGTACTTAAGTAAGTTACCAAACCCTGCCAAACGTATAACATGTTCTACCTTCGAATCAGAAAGATGATAAAGAACGTGATAACATGATGCAGCTACACGTTAATGATCGAGAGCAGGATCAGTTTTGCTTAACCTCGTTTCGATGCAACAACTGCAACCAAGGCTCTCAAATATTGTTAATTTAATACTCCTTTAATAGTAAAAATTAATCACCTTCTTTTGTTCGAACAGTTCATTACTACATATATGTATTCTAATTTAAATTCAAGGCGATACTGTGAAAGGGGTACAATCACTTTTTAGCATGTGATAATAGAAATTTTCTTGATCATTAATATCCACAAAAATCGTGATCACCAAGCTCTCTACATACAACTTTTCTGCCATTAATATCAACAAAATCTATGTAGAACTTTTCATGTCATTTTAAACAATTTAATCTATTGCATTATTTTTATATGGAAAATTGTATCTATATAAACTAATCCTGCGCCCTTTAGATACCAACACCTCACAAAGAAGGCCACAATACAAACAAGTCGCTTCCGTCTATATGGCTTTTAAGAAATCGATGCTAGTATCGGCACTGTTGATGATTTTGTTCCTGGTAGCGATGCTGCACTCAATGGATGTGGCCTTCGCGACAAAGTGCGAGGAACGTTGTCGCAAGAAATGTGAAACTCGTAAAGGAGATGCCCGTAAATCCTGCTACGATTAATGCGTACGCAAGTATTGCAGGATGCAAACCCCGGATCTCGATTCTTCTTACGTCCCAGTTTCTGATCCGAAGATCCAGTGCGAACCGGTGTGCGTTTCTTGTAAACGCATGAAAGGCCACAACGGTAAGTTTCAAAACGTCCCCCAAAAAGGAATCTTGAATGATTTTTCTTTTTTGCTGGATGATTTTAACTTCTTTGTTGGCTCTTGCATTGCAGATGCTGAGAAGACCCCGGGTTACGTTAACTCCTGCGTGACTAATTGCGATATAATTCGCCGAAGAACTAGCGAATTGTTGGGACTTTGTGTAGCATCGATGTTTCGAAATAAGACGTCCGCCCGTGACAGGGGTAATATCAATGTTGGTTATATAATACCACCTCGTTGAGGCCCCCCTTTCTGCATTCTTTAACGTCTCTATTGATAATATTTATCTAAGACCAATTAATTATAATATTTTCTGTATATTGGTAAAAAGGAAAATGAAGAGACTCACAAACTCCGAAGTAGATCCACGATTCTCATAAGAGAATCCTCGTTTTTCTCTATACCCAGAAGGGCAAAACATTGTGCGCAATTATTCAGCAAAAATGGAATTCCCGGAAGCGAATCATTCATCAATGAAAAATGTATTTGTCTCGTAGACAACGCATCAACGCATACTATTCTGAAAAGCAAGAAATTCTTTATCGTCTTGGTAATGAACGAAACAAGTATGAATACGATATCTGGAAGTACGAAAAAATCATTGAGGGCTCCGGAAGAGCAAATATATTATTGTCCAGAGGGACAAATATTTGTATCGGTAATGCGCTATATTCCTCTAAGTCTCAAAGAAATTTATTGAGTTTAGCTAGTCTTTTTTGAATCTCCTCTGCAGTTGTTCCGTAGAAATGGATATCACATTGAGACTTTAAATGAAAATGAAAAAGAATATTTGTGTATTACAAATACATCTCGGGTAAGAAATGTATATTAAAAAAACTACATGCAGTTTCCTCTGGACTATACTTCACAAATATAAGTGTTGGCGAAGTACATGTTGTTACAAACCAAAAGTTTGTCAATCAAAATAATTTTATTACATGGCATGATCGATTGGGGCATCCTTGAGCTATAATGATGCCAAGAATAATTAATCATTCGTATGGGCATTCATTGAAAAACAAGAAGATTTTTCTCCCCAATGAATTTTCACGTGCCGCTTGTTCTCAAGGGAAGTTAATAATAAGGTCATCACCATCGAAAATCAAGGCTGAAGCCTTAAAATTTCTTGAAAGAATACAAGGTGACATATGTGGGCATATTCATCCACCATGTGGACCATTCAGGTATTTTATGGTATTAATTAACGCATTAACAAGATGGTCACATTTGTGTTTATTTTCAACTCGTAATCAAGCATTTGCAAGATTGCTTACTCAAATTATCAAATTACAAGCTCATTTCTCGGATTATCCAATAAAATGTATTTGTCTTGATAATTCCGGTTAATTTAATTCCAAAGCTTTTAATGATTGTTGTATGCCAATTGGGATAAGTGTTGAACATCCACATGTTCATACACAAAATGGCCTTACAGAGTCATTGATAAAACGTCTTCAATTAATTGCAAGACCGTTACTTATGAGAACAAAACTCCCGATAGATGCTTGGGGACATGCTATTTTGCACACGGCAGTGTTAATTTGCATCAGACCTACAAATTATAATGAGGTCTCCCATTTGGAAATGATTTATGGTTAGGAACCAAATATCTCTCGTCTAAGAATTTTCAGGTGTGTGATATATGTGTTTATTGCTCCACCACAACGCACAAAGATGGGACCCCAAAGGAGATTGGGGATATGTGTTGAGCCATATTCGGGTGATTTATTTATGGCAAGGTTTGCCGATTGTCATTTTGTGAAATGATATTTTTTACATTAAAAGGGGAACATAAGCAGTTGGAAAAGGAAATAATCTGGCGTGAGCTATCATTGGCTCACTTTGGTCCTCGCACAAAACAATCAGAATTCGAAGTTCAGAAAACTATTCACTTGCAAAACTTTAGCAAATCAATTGTCAGATGTTTTTACTAACCCTAAGAAAGTGACAAAGTCTTGTATTCCAGCTGCAAATGCTTCAATAAGAATTGATGTCCCTGAAGGACAACTCAGTATTGCTAATGAGCCTAAAATGCAAGTGAAACGTGGTAGACCAGTCGGTTCCAAAGATAAAAATCCTCGAAAAAGAAAAGAAGTAAAGGCTCAAACTGATGAAACAAATACTACAGAAGAGTGTCCAGTCATTGAGAAAATAATTCTGGATGAATCACAGGTACTTGAAAATGAAGAGATCTTTATAAATTATTGGAAAAAGATGGAATCGAGATGAAATCGACGTCGATGAAAATTGCATTCGATATTGTAATGAAGACGAGGATCTTGAACCAAAGTCTGTTGAAGAATGCAGACAAAGAAATGATTGGGCAAAATGGAAAGATGTGATTGAAATATAGTTAAAATCGCTCGCAAAGCATAAAGTTTTTTGACCCGTTGTCCATACACCTGAAGGTGTAAAACTGATCGGTTATAAATGGTTATTCGTAAGAAAAAGAAATGAGGAAAATGAGATTGTCAGGTATAAGGCACGCTTTGTTGTCCAGGGATTCTCGCAGAGACCTAGTATTAATTATGAGGAGACATATTCTCCCATGGTGAATGCAACAACATTTATATATCTGACGAGTCTATCAATTCATGAGAAATTGGAGATACGATTGATGGATGTCGTTACAGCTTACTTATATGGCTCTCTTGAGAACGACATATACATGAAACTCCCTAAAGGATTCTAAATGCCAGAAGCATGTAATTCAGATCGTCGAGATCTTTACTCGGTCAAATTGTGCAGATCTTTATATGGATTGAAACAATCTGGATGTATGTGGTATAAATGTCTCAGTGAATATTTGTTGAAAAATGGATATCAAAATGATCCAATATGTTCATGTGTGTTTATTAAGAGGTCTAGATTACAATTTGTAATAATTGCAATTTATGTCGACGGTTTGAATATTATTGGCACCACTGATGAACTGTCTGAAACAATTGATTACCTCAAAAAAGAATTTGATATTAAAGATCTCGGGAAAACAAAGTTATGTCATGGCTGGCAGATTGAGCATTTAGAAAATAAAATTTTTATCCATCAATCTGCTTATACATCAAAGATGTTAAAAAGATTTTATATGGATAAAGAGTATCCATTGAGTAGTCCAATGGTCGTGAGATCGCTTGATGTAAATAAAGTCCCATTTCAACCTCGAATGAATGATGAAGAACTAATTGATCCTGAAGTACCATATCTTAGTGCTATTGGAGCAGTAATGTATCTTGATAGTCATACTATACCTGATATATCGTTTGCTGTAAATTTATTAGCAATATATAACTTATCTCCTACAAGGAGACATTCGAATGTGATAAAACACATATTTAGATATCTTCGAGGTACAACAGATATGTGTTTAAATTATCCTTATACGCCTGAAGCAAAATTGATAGGATATGCAGATGCGGGATATTTATCCGATCGTCATAATGATAAATCTCAATCGGGTTATGTATTCACATATGGTGGTACTGTTGTATCGTGAACAGACTATTACTGCCACATCTACTAATCATTCTAAGATTATAGCGATTCCTGAAGCAAGCAAAGAATGTGTATGGTTGAGATCTGTTATACATCACATTAGAGAATCATGTGATTTACATGTAAATAAGAATGACCCGACGACATTATATGAGGATAATGCTGCTTGCATTGCTCAACTCAAAGGATGATATATCAAAGGCGATAGAACGAAAAACATATCACCAAAATTCCTTTTCACTCACGATCTCCAGAAGAGTGGTGATATTGACATTCAACAAATTCGTTCTTCAGACAATCTGGCAGGTTTATTTACAAAGGTTTTGCCTGCGACGACCTATGAGAAGCTTAGACATAAAATCGATATGCGTAGACTTGGAGATTTACGATGAGGCTATGAAGAGGGGGAGTAAAAATATTATACTCTCTTTTCCTTGACCACGGTTTTTTCCCACAGGGTTTTTCGGGTAAGGTTTTTAAAGAGGCAATATCATAACGGTCATTCAAGGGGGAGTATTATGAATATTTGTAAATGCCATTATGACTCCGAGTAGTATGAGACTCTTCGCCCGCCGAGACTTTTCATCTACCAAAAACCTTCCATATACTGAGACCCTTAATCTATCGAGACGTTTCATTTGGTTATACTATAAATAGAGGATCTTGTAAGAAGTATTTTGTACCTTCGATCGAAATCAATAAAGAAATTATTTCCCCCTTTCTACGTTCTTTCTCTTGTGTATTTTCTCAATCTTCTTCCTTCTTGTTTCGTTTCTTTACAACAGTGATAATTTTCTCATTTGGTACTGTTTAAACGTATGAGAAACATTTAAATATATTAGAAAAATATATTTTCAGATTGAAAAACTTGTGTACATAAATCGGCATCCCTGATATACCACCAACCTCAGACAAAGGATGACATAATACAAACAGGTCGCTTCGGTGGATATGGCCGATAGTTAAGAAATCGTTGCTGTTGTCGACACAGTCGATGATTTTGACCCTGCTAATGACGGAGTCGATGGATGTGGCCTTTGCAGGAAAATGTGATTTCCTTTATTAACAATATAATTTTCTTAATTAGCAAAAATATATTGCTTTCGACTTTTAATGGTATAATATGTTTTTATTAATTTAAATAATATTCAATGAAATATTCTATATTTGAATTAATAACATAGTTAAAAATTATTTAATCGTTAAAATATCTAGATATAGAATCATTGACAAATAATAATACCTTTCCATCCTAAGATGATGTACAAAATATTTTTGTTATAGTTTTCTTATTTTAAAAAACATATCTTAATTAGAGAAGTTTCGTGTCAAGCTTAACTCTGTAGTGTTACAAAACGTAAACTATTGATGTACAGCGGCCTTCTTTGGCCTTAGGGTGTGCTTCTGTGACCTCTGGCTCTGATAATAATGTTGTACAGTAGTTAACGCCAACTGTTCAATAAGCTCGAACTTTTAGGTGAAAGCGTGACATACTATGTATCTTCATTTTCAACACCTATTACACATCATCAAACCAGGTACAATCACTTTTTTAGCATGTGATAAACAAAAAGGCCGTGCATAGCTTTGTTCCATTTTAATATTAGGCGGGAAAAAATTTTGCAAAATAGGATAGATAGTTTCGAACTTCTAAAAATAATACTCAAATTTTGAATTTTGTAAGTTCGACTTGTTCTTAAAGAAGTTAAACTTATACTTCATAAATTTGTCCCACCTAGTATTTGAACATAACAACATTTATTTCTTGCTCATTAATATCAACAAAAATCTTGAATACCAAGTTCTACATTGAGATTCCCAAATTTTGCTGCCATTAATATCAACAAAATCTATGTTGGGATTAGCTAACTTTTAAATATTATAATAAAATATTTTCTAACAAAAAATATGTATAGAGCAATTAATATTAAAAAAAAATATATGTAGGGATTCACTAACTTTTCTGCCATTAAGGAAAAAAATAGCGATTTAAATTATTTATATGTTGCTGACCTATAAAAAACAGGTTCTTAATGAAATAATTAATTTAGCTCGTCGAGATTCGACAACAATAAAACATTATTGTGATACTTGCATAATAGATAAGGAGCCATTATTTTTATATGGAAAATTGTATCTATATAAACTAATCCTGTGCCTTTCAGACACCGACATCTCACAAAGAAAGCCACAATACAAACAAATCTCTTCCGTAGATATGGCTGTTAAAGAAAACGATGCTAGCGTCGTCGACGCTGTTGATGATTGCGATTCTGGTAACGATGCACTCTATCGATGTGGCCTTCGCGGGAGACTGTGAGCGAAGATGTCACTTCAAATGTGTGGATCGTAAAGGAAGTGCCTACGAATCATGCTACAATAGATGTGTACGCGCCAGATGCAAGATGCCAACCCTGGATCTCGATTCTTCTTACGTTCCAGTTTCTGATCGGAAGATCCAGTGTGGAGCGGAATGCGTTTCTTCTAAATTCATGGACGGTCGCACCGGTACGTTTCAATATTCCCCAAAAAGAAAATCACGACTAGACGAATTTGTGTCATTTTGAACCTTACACTTTGTTTTGGCTGGACGATTTTAAATTCTTTCTTTGGCTCTTGTTTCGCAGATGTTACTGCATCAACGTTTCTATCAAACACAAATTATTCTAGACTAATATTCATAATCATTTCACAAAAGATGATTTATACTCTGTCTTATGCTAATCAAATTCAAAATCATAAGACATAAGACAAAAATAATTTTGAAAACTAAAGCTTAGTACATAAAATTTATGAAACAAAAAAAAAATCAATCTATCAAATGTAAAAAATCAGTTTACTTCAAATTTATGACGATTTCTTCCTCGGTGAGTTGAGTTCGATGATCGGTTTTCAAGTTTTACCCACGATCTTAGGCAGTTACATATGTTCCCTGACGGTTTCTTCCGCGAATTCTTAACGGTTTTATCTATTAGTCTATACTAAATAGGTTTCTCGTTATCCATTTTAAGGCACGAATATTAAACCTCACGAAAGGCTCTTTTTTGTCCCTCGCTTTTCTCACTTTTTCACCATTTATTATTATTCTTCTTCTTCTAAACTTTTTATCCAAGCAACAACGGTTGTAAGTGTTCTGCATCTTTATTCGTCTGTCATCACATTTGTGTTTATCTCATTGGCGTCGGAATTCATTTTCAAATCATTCTACTTTTAAGAATGGGAGAGTTATTTGATCAAACAAACGAATAACTTTAGTCCTTAAATTAGAGTAGATAAAAATTTTAGTTTTTAATTTAATTATATAATAAATAGATTTTCCAGGAATTTCTTCTAAAACTAAAATTCAACCCTAAGCTTATTATTGACAGGTAAAAATGGAGGATCTAATCCATACATGACAACAAACCCCTTTTGGCATCCTTCACCAATCAAAATTGTCCAACCGAAATCAAAATTGCAAGTCACACAAACAAAATATTAAGCCAAGCACCAAACATTTGTATCAATGTCATTCGACAAGGTTAAGCATAGTTATTAATAAATTAGAAGAAAATTAAGTCATTAGAGAAAAATCTTCCAATATTAAGTTATTAAGCTATTGATAACAAGTAATAACGAGCTTGATTTGGGTGAAATATTTCTCATAATTTCTTAAACATGAGGAAACGGCAAGAAAAAAAACATTCCATTTGCTGCATCATCCGTCATCTGCCCATGCTTTTAATTACAATTCGTGGGATGAATCGGAGGTGGGAATGCCAATATTCCCCTTCCCCCTTCCTGCATTTCTCCTCCAATAGCGGACACCCATCAATGTGGAGACGTTC